>PVKN010031130.1:0-12562 GCA_004027915.1 Capromys pilorides | reverse complement strand
TGGCTAGCACCGGTTGACCAACATGACTTTACATATTGTTTCCTAACTTCTTGCTCAGTGACCTGATTATATCTTGAAATTCCCCACCATTGGCATATTTATGCTGTAGAAATTGGCAAATGCTGCAAATCAGCACTTCCTTCCCCACCACACAAACACACATTTTAAAACACTTTTTAGCACACCATTGAGGTTTACACACAAAAGAGTCTCAGTAGATCAGGCCTTTCTGCACAGAGGGATTCACTTCATGATTACAGGCATTACACAGTTTTACAGCTATCTCTGTCCGGATCTTTGGAAGTCATGCAGATAGCTCAGTATTAAAGCAAAGGCCTCATCTAGTAGTGTGCTGGCTAGCTGTGCTTAGATTCACATGACTAATTTTGGCAGATGCAGTGTTTCACTGATTCAGGATCTAGGTGTATCAGGGCTGTGGCAAGCTTCTAGAATACCATAGTCTTGAATTTGTAGAGTGGCTGAGTGCCTTATGTTATATGGAGTATATGTTATGCATGTCATGATTTCCCCAGTGTGTACTCCCTATTGCCTGTATTTCTTTGAGATTTCATGTAATTTGCCTAATTACTAAGAATGACATCACTTAGTCTTGGTAGGAAAATAACAAGAAACTTCCCTGGCAATGAAGTTCCTGTCATGGTTTTGGATCCTCTGAAACATCCAGCTTCTCCTCTGTTGGTGAGTATTGCTTTGCTTTCAATGATACAGTTCTTTCAGGCCCTCATCTTCTGAGTGACTAAGAGATTTCACTGACTTGGCCTTTTCCAGGAGTTTTCTGTTTTCTTTTTACTTTAATGTTTTCATTTTTTTTCTTCTCTAACTTGTACAAGATAGATGTTGCCTTTTCTGGGAAGCCTTTCCATCCTTCCCTTGGCATATTTTCCTCACTCGCTTTAGAAGTTCTCCTTCCTTCCATAGGTTAATTTTCAGAGTTTTGAGAGTCTTGCTTTCTGGCATGCATCCGTCCCTTCAATTTTAACTCTTCTGATAGAGAAAGACTTTTGCTCATCTTCTTCTGCGATGAGCTTTTCATGGAAAAGGATTGGTGAAGGTACAACATTTGCTTGCTCCTGGAATGGATGACAGGACCTACTTCATGGCTATCAAGTAGTTCATCTGTGATTCCCTCTTTTTCCCACTATCCAGGATTTTCAACTGCTAGGCAGTACATACACCAGAATCCTGCATATGTAGCATGCACGCATGAGTTAGTTCATGCACCCAGCAAATACTAATTGAGAATACACCGTACTACCTATATTGCCTAGATTCTACAGCTTCTCTAGCCTTCGAGTTCTACTTTTCAGAGGATTAAACTTGGTGACATGAGTGAAGATAGCACAAAACAGCTATTGGGGCCACCCTAGGTAGAAGTTCGTGTCCCAGTGAAGATGGGCAGCTCTGGCAGAGGCAAGAACATTAACTTCAAAACAGGTGTTTGAAAAGTGATTTTTTACTGCCAGAGAGGAAGAATAAAAACGGAAAAGGACAAATCTAAAATGTAGTAGACCACTAAGCACAGGGACCAGCGTTTGATCCCCAGGGTTCGATCTGCATGCTGTGCTGACCCCACCCCTGGGGCGCATTGAACTGGTGACAGAGTCCGGGTGCGGTGGTGTACACCTGTAATCCCAGTGCAGGGGAGGCTAAAAACAGGAGGATTACTATGAGTCCAAGGTGCTTAGTGAGACCCTGTGCCAAATAAATAAAAATAAAAAAAAAAACATAATGGATCACATGGTGTTAGATTGGCACTGGAGGCATTGATATGAATTTATGGATATACATGTGTTTATATGTATGCATATTTAAGTGCTGTTTATACATATGCATGTATAAATGTGCATATATTTTTTAGTTGCATCCAATGAAATGCACTGGAAATAGCACTCTGCCTTAGAACATCCACCTAAATCTTGATTTCCAGTCACCACTCTCCACATGAAATGGTAGACTGTGGGTCTGGGTTTGGAAAAGTAGAATATAAGCCTAGGTCACTTTGTTGTACTAAAAAATAAAATACTCAACATAAAAATGGAGGCACAGCAAGGGTACAACTAATGCTTAATTTTTTCTTCTTTTTAATTTTTTTTGACCAAATTTGTGTGCTTATATCTGTCTAGTAATCTGAACAGCTAATGTGAAGACAACAATACGCAATATAACAACCATTATTGAATTCCTATCATTTTATTTAGTGAAACTTTGTATTGTTTCTAATATTTTTGTTTTTGACTACATTTCATTCTCTTTTAAAAAATAGCTATGAGTGGTCTCACTGGCCAAATTTAGGACAAATTGCAAAGCAAGCTTTTGGAAGTTGCCAATAAGTTGCCGAATGAAACAGAGACAAAAGAGTCCCAATTGATATACATAAATAAAATAATGAGAAGAAGAGAAAGCTCTTCCTGTAGCAGAGTCAACTAATATATATATATAGAAGGGGTGATGGTATTAGATAATCACCATTATCAATCATCAGAAGAATAGACAAGGAACACCTATGACTGCAAAAAGTAATGAATAGAAGTAAAGTGGCAAATGGTATTGTATGTAATCTCAAATGATGTTTCCACAAAGTGTTGGTTAATTTTAAAGGTAAGTAGTAATATTACTATTGAGAAACCTGGAAGGTGTTATCTCAAGTGAGGAAAATTACTAGTTCTGTTACAGCTTCCCAATGTGCCTTCTTATGTCCCCTCTGAGTGGCACATGGAATTACATGGGATGGCAGAAAGTGGCATTAAGAACACTGCTTAGAAGGCCATATTAGAGATGACAGGCTTAGAAGAAGGCCAGAGTAATGGAGGTACAGAGGAGTAATAGAATATGGTGGGTCTTTTGGAAACAGAATTATGAAGGTTTCATGATGGATATGATTGAGATGTAAGGGAAAGAGAAAATATTAAGGACAATTTGTTGAGTCAGGGCTTGAACATCTCGGTAGATTCTTAGGCTGTCATGGAAATGGGAAAGTCCTAAAACAAGGATAAATTAGGAATGAGAACTTCAAAATTGAAAGTTCTGTCTGGGTCATGTTTATGGTCCATGTGTGTCTTAGATCTTTTCAGCTGTTGTAATAAAGTACCTTAGATTCAGTAATCTGTAAGCAGTGTAAATTTACTGCTTGTAGAGCTGGATGCTGGGAAACCCAGGGTGTCTAATGAAGGTTCACTATCTGCCCCAAAGATGGTGCTTTCTAACTGCATCCTCACGGGGTGGAAGGGGCAGGGCAGCTGCTTTTAGCTGCTTTTATATAGGCCTTCATTATTTCCTAGAAGGCTCAGCTCTCAGTGCTATCACTTTATCAGTTTCCAACACATGGATTACAGGGTAGATATCAACATTGACACCATAGTAATATATAGTAAAAATCTGTCAAAGTTACCTAATACATGTGTATAGAACTTCTGGGAAAAAAGTAAGTTGTATAGAAACAGTCAAGTGATGTCAATATCCTGGGGCCTAGAAGAGATTTTGCAGGGAAAGCATAAACCAAGAGGAGTGAAGGGTGGAGCTGCAGACACTGTAACATGCACAGTTCCAGCAGAGGAGACTGAACTGAGGTCAAGAGGGTGTGGTATTATGAAAACCGAGGGGGCAGGGGAATTGGTCAATCAGTGCTGTTGAGCAATGAAGTGTAAAAAACATGATCTCTGAATTTTGAAACACAGAAGTCGAAGTTTATTCACCAATTTATATTGGGTGCCTATTGGGAGCCAAGTGGAATGTAGGTGACAGAAGGAGAAAGATAAGTAAGAGACAGAATGCAATGTGATAACTGTCACGAGAGTGGCACTTAGAATTCTACAGTGATTTACAGTAATGTGCCAAACCCAGAGCAGAGGTGTGGAGGAGGAATGAGGGCCTTCAGGAGGTCATGGTAGGCCAGGGGTGTGAGGCCCAGAAATGATTAACCAGAGTGTGGTGAATTTGCTTTGGGCAGAGGAAATCCATGTGTAAAGGAGCTGTGGGCATGGAAGGCACCTTGAAGAACCACAAATACTTTGAGTGGAGCACAGTATAGGTGTGAAGGAGCAGAGGAGAGTAAGGTAAGAAAGGTAGCCAGGGGACAGATGATAAAAATCCCTGTGTCCCTCTGGTGGCATTGCCTGATAGCCTAGAGGAAGGGAAAAGCCACAAGGCCAGTAACCTTAAAGGAGCCAAGATGGAGGAAGGGAAGGAATTTCAAGAGCACTGGAAGGCCCACTTGTCTGTGCCCCTTTGGTTCTTGTAGACTTCTCATCATGGGAGTTGTCTTTGGCTCCAAAGCTGGGAAGTGGCTTCCCAGACACAACTGTTCAGGACAAGAGGACATTTTACCAGGTGGTTTTGAAACTAAAGGCAGGAACATCTGGCTGTGGAAGTAACGTATGCATGGAATAACAAGGTGCTATAGGAAGGTCAAAGGCAGGGAGCTGGGAGAAACCTGCTACAGATTTATAAACACAGCACACACACAAAACATGCAAAGGGGCTACCAGAAGAATATAGTATTAAGATCTTTGCACTTGGATCTGATATTTGTGTAAACTGCAGTACTGTCTCTTATATTTATGTATATAGTGCTCTCCTGAGTTAGTAGGTATTTTCATTTTATCAATAAGACTTGCATCGTTTTCACATTTAGTAGAAATGCGTCTTTAATAGAAAAGCACTTTAATAGAAGTGCTTAGACCAAAGTCACACACTATTACTATCACAGACCTGTAAATCCACATCTTATAATGTTGAGCCCAGGACATCATTTTGCTGCCAAGTGAGATCCTGAAATAGTTTCCCTTTGCAAGGCTTTATGATGACCTACTTAGGAGGCAGTCTTATCTAGAGATGGAGTGGTTAGACCGCAATACAGACATCCACCACCAGAGGGTGCTCGTATCCCAAGAGAAAATTGGCAATACTTCCTAGAGTGTGTGGGCAATGGTAAAGGATTCATTCAGACGCTGCAAATTGGAGACCAGTTTGTAGAAGCCCAGGAACTGCAAAATAGGAAACAAAGAGCTGTAGCACTTCACAGTCTGTGTAGAGAGGTAGGATTGTTTTAATTCTATTTATTTATTGCAGAACCAGGGATTGAACTCAGGTCCTTGTGCTTGCCGGGCAAGCACTTATTCTACTGAGCTAGTTCCCCAGCTCATTTTAATTCTTTCTGAAACAGTCCCAGATTATGCCTTGGTGGAGGGAGAGAAAGAAATAGGCAATTCAGACAGAAGTTTTCTGGTGATTTCTTTTAAAGATGGGAGAAACACTTCCTGTTATGTGAGCACAGGGTTTCTTATGGAAAACTACAAGGATTCTCCCTGGAGGTGATTTTTAGTTGATTTTTAAGTGCTTAGTGGTAGATACTTTCAAAGGATGATGTTTAAAACTTTTGATTTTGTGTGTCTTTTGGAGAAAAATGCATGACACAGGGGACCATTATGCTAAATGAAACAAGGCAGATGAAGACTGTTAAATACCACGTTTTTTCTTATATGAGAAACTTAAACTATAAGTAGATAAATGGGAGATGAAATGAAACTAGAAGGTAGAGGAAGAGAGGGAGGCGGTATAAAGGGTTTGAAAAATGCTTAAGATATGTTGTACAAACATGCGAGTTCTTCAAAGCCAACACCTGTGTTCTACATTACAAACATGTACTAGTAAACAGGAAAACTAAAGGAAAAAAGCCTATCATTTTAAACAGTTTTGTCAGAGCTCTGAACACGGTCATCTCAGCCTCCTTCCTCTCTCATGCAGAGTTGTTCGGGATCACTCTTTCTCATTTACTTCTCTCTTCCTTTTCTCTCCTCTTGGGTTCTCTCATTTATCAGGTCACATCAGTAAAGGACAGGGACTCTTACCTTAGAGTTAAAGTAGCTGATGCTGGGTGGAAGTGCTACTTTCCTAGAAGAACATATGCTATAAAAAGAGACTGAGGTCTAAAAATGAGGGCTTAAAGTTCTTCTTCTTTAAGGAAAGCAGCAGTTCGTGGTGGCAGAAACCAACAAGAGCAAAAAGGCAAGAGCTGCAAGGGCTTCCAAAGGCACATGCAGCTTAAAGCTGTAACTCCCTGATTCCGTCACCGAAAACCCCCTCCTAGTGTCACTTGGTGCATTTCAGTAGAAAAGTGTGAATATTTCAAAGTATGAAGATTGTTTAGTACAAAAATTTGAAAAGTATCTCCTTTGCTCTGTACTCTGCTCCTTTCCAGTAGCTTTGCCCTCACGGCCCCTAGGCATATAGCAGTTAAAGCAAGGCTTGAAAAACTGAGTTACTCTTTGGCTCCACATGCCTCAAGGAATAGTCTCGGGCTTTGGTCAGAGCTGAAGCAGCCTCTGTCCAGTTACTGCTCTCTTTCTTGGTTCCCTGACGGATTTCCTTTGAATGGAAAGGTGGAGATTAGTGACACCAGGTTCATATATGAGTCCATTCTAATGGGTTTTCTCTCAAAAATATTCCATTTATTGTTGTCCTTGAGGAAAATTTGGCCCACATTTCAGATATTTCAGTTCCGGCCTTAATGAAAACATGATGCTAGTCAGAAGCTGCAGACCCATGGCCATGTCCTATGTGGATGACAGGTTAGGACTTAATGCTACTTGGTAAGAATTGAGAGCCTTAACCTGCTTCCTTCACTGGGTTACACCATAGCTTTCGATGGTTGGGTTTGGGACCACAGTACCAAGGCCATAGAATTAGCCACTTGTTCAATGGTGGATTTGGAAAGTTCTATTTTATGTTTAAGTCTGAAAATTTGATTTGAAGTGGGAGTTATACTTCTATAGTATAGATGAGATATAGTTTCTCTTTTTGTAGTTCATCCTGTCCTGAATCTTTGCATTAATGATTTCAGTAGTGAATCTCAGGGGTGAAGTGATCTATAGGGGTGCTGAGCTAGAAATACAGTTTTTACCTTGAACATTTGAATATTTCTTAATGACTTAGTATCTCACCTTTGCAGATTCATTTCATTAAGTCTTTATTTACCACTTTTGGTACCATTTATGAGAATGGGGCTGTTGTGTGGAATTCTACTCAGATCTTAGCAGTTGCTACTTTAGTTTCTAATTAACTACTTAGCAGGTATCAGAGTCAACAAAGGTTTATTTTTGGAAGATCTTGAAATACTACTTTACAGATGAGGAAACAGGCTAAGGGGAAATAACAGAATCATTTAAGGTTATATGTCTGGAAAAGAAATCAGAACTAGGAATGTAATTTAATTTTTCCTACTTTTCGACTGGTGAATTTTCTCCTCTGCTATCTGGGATTGATAATGTCCAGGATGTGAAGTTGAGAGGTAGAAAAGGGATCAGAAGGGAAGAAACGAACACTTGCCACAGAGGTGGTGAGACCTGACATTTGGTCAAAAATCATACTAGAACTGCTACTACTCTACGCTCAGAAGTAAGCCCTGAGGATATTAAAGACAGATGCAGCAGTCACTTTTCTGAGCTTGTACTCGAGAGGTTCGGACAGGCAAATAGATCAACAATTTTATTGAATTTGATGGTAAGAATAAGGGCCATGGGTGTGCTTTATAAAATGGTCTATTCTGGGGATTCTCTTGATTAGGAATGACAGAATTGTTAGTTTAAACCAGTTTAAATAAAAGAATGGACTGATTCTCATGACGAGAAGATATATTCAGAATCTCAACAAACTGTTTTCATGACAACATCCCTCAGCTCTTCTTTCATTTCTGTTGACATCAGTTTCAAACAGTATCTACAAACAGCACCAAGGATGAATCAGCCGTCTGTGTTCTGATATTTTACCAGTTTAGCAACTCGGGGTTTTCTGGCAAGCGGATCTCCTTGCCCGAGCTGGAATCACATGCGCATCGTAAAGTAATAGGAGGAGACGGGTTACTCTCAGTGGTCAGGTTTAGGCCAGATGTTTACTGTGGAGATTAGCCTCACTCATACAACATGGATTGATTTTGGAAGAAGATTCTTTGTGGTCATGCAAAAACAAAACAAAACAAAACAAAAGACAATAGAGATATATCATTTTTAACCAAGGCACCAAAAATATACGCTGGAGAAAAGACAGGCTTTTTTTAACAAAGGATGCTGAGAAAGTAAGTTATCCACATGTGGAAGATTGAAGCTAGACCCATATCTTTCACTGTTCTAAAAATCAAATCAAAATGAATCAAAAACCTAGACATAAAAATGAATACTGAATTTGCTGGAAGATATAATTGGGAAACGTCTTGAAGACATAGGTCTAAGCAAGGACTTCCTGGACAGAACCCAAATTACACAAGAAATATAAAAATCAATATATTCCAGTGTAAAAAAATCAATATATGAGTTTACAGCAAGTTCAAAACCTTTTGCACAGCAAAAGATACAGCAGAGCAAAGAAACAATCTACAGAACAGGAAAACAGTTTTTGCCAGCTAGTCAGACAGAGGACTAATGTCTAGACTGTACAAAGAACCAGAAAAAAAAAAAAAAAAAAAAAAAAAAAAAAAAAAAAAAAAAAAGGTTTAAAAGTGGCCAGTTAAAATGGGCAGAAAGCTTTCAAAAGATGTGCAAATAGCAGTAAGAGCAGGAAAAAATGTTTAGCATCTTTGGCCGAGGGAGAACTATCAACCAAAACAATACAGAGAGAATCCTTTTTTACTCAATGGTTCCCACTAAAGACTCAAAGAACAACAAATGCTCGTGAAATTGTGTGGAAAAAATAACTTTCTAACTTGTTGGCGGGAGTGTAAATTCATACAACCACAACATCAGTATACTAAAAATAGAAATTCTATTGGACAGAGAAATTTCAGTTCTAGGGGTCTTCTTGAAAGAAAGAGTCATCACACTACAGTGGCACATACACACTCCTGCTCATGGCAGCACAATTCACCATAGCTAAGTTATGTCATCTATTTGCCCATCAGCAGCATGTATGAAAGAAAGTGTGGTCTATACACAATGGAGTACTATTCAGCCTCAGAGAAAGATAAATTTGAGTCCTTTATAGGAAAATGGATACACCTTGGGATCATAATGTTAAGTTAAATACAGTAGCTGGTCACTATTTCGTGGTTTGACTTCACAGACTCATTGTTTTTGCGGGTTTTTGAAAAATGTTAATCTAAATTATTTATCATGGATTTTTTGCTGTATAGTGGGATTTTTGCAGTATCATATAATATACATATGTTGTTACAATTACATAGGTTTATGAGTTTAAAATAATGGTTATGAACATTAAACGTGTTCTTAAAAGTGTGGAAAAGGTTTATAAGAGTGTGGAGTTTATAAAGCCTTAATATATTAAGGCTTAATATAAATTGCTGATTTTTGATTATGATGGGGGTGTCTGGAAGGTAACCTCTGCGATAAGTGGGGGACCATTGTAAACAGACCTAGAAAGAGAAATACCACAAGGTTTCCTTGTATGACAAGACCAAAATACAAATAAAAAGCAAAATGAAAAGGAGACAGTAAGCAGGTGAGACTTTCTGAAGATGGAAAGGAGAGTTGGAAAAGAGGCACAAGAGAGGGAAAGAAAGGTGTCATGTGTATGTATCAGTTCCCAAGATGAGTGTCCTTGCTGTGTGTCACAAAGATATACTTGCGATTAAAAACCACAGACTACCTCAGGAGCTGGAGAAGAGGCAGGGAGGACACAGAGGGATTCATTTCTCATTACAACTCAAATGGGTAGTGTGCGGCTGAGCTCTGAAGAGTGCTCAGAGCTGGACTTAGACTTTTCAAGTTAAGGAGTCAGTTTGCTGGGAGCATGGTGCACCTGTGCTACCAGATCTGGTACTGTCTGAGGCTTTCATGTCCCCTGGCTAAGTGGTTGTGAATTTGGAAATTTTTATGACTCCTCAGGTTTGATAATTTGCTGAAATTTCTTGTAGGACTCATGCGTGTCCTGGAGTTATGGTCACAGTTTTATCATAGAGGAGCCAGGGAGGAACTCAGTGTGTACAACATTCATGGCATCTCAATATTCAGTGAACAGCAACTCACTGATTTCCAGTGTCCAGAGTTTTTGTTGGGGCTTCATTATGTAGATAAGGTTGACTAATTCCTTGGCTCTGTGATTAAAAGTGGTCTCAAGTTCCTCTCCAAAGTATAGTGTGCCTAAGGAGAGTCACCTACAGAGAAAGCATTCTCTCAGGCTTTCACAGAGGGCAAATTGGTCAAGCAATGGCTCATCCAGATGGCTGACAATGACAACAGTTCTACAAAGCACATGACTTCAAAGTAAATCCTAAGAGGATTTGGCTGACCTTGGGACATACAAAAGTTACATGTTTTGTTATACAGGTATTGATTTAACTTGTCCTTAACTACCCAGCAGAAAAGTTTAACCATAAGGCATAAAATGTAAAGCTAGATTAGTATGTTGAGCTGTAAATGGCTTAAATCAACAGCTTCCAACATTGCCAGTTCTGCCAATAATCCACTGCAATTATGGAATACTGGACTATGTATACAACTACTTTCTCTTAGTTCCATTGGAAGAAATTTTTTGTACCAACAATGATTAGGAAAATTATCTTGTCTACATCCTGTGCTCTGTATAACTACTATGAGGACAACAATATGCATTGTATAAATTATTGGGAATGTACTACTAACATATTTTAAAAATGTCACATTGTTATTTCTTATTAAAAGTAATAAAAAAAGTTCCTCTCTTCTACTTGGAAGTCCAGTCACTAAAGGTGATAATTCACCATCCTAAAGTTAACTAGGGACCCTCTAGGGGTCATATCATTAGCACAACAAAAATGCTGCAGTCATTCAGAAAATTCCAAGGGCGTTTGCTCCTTATTTTATTTTATTTTTTAACATTTGGCACAGAATCTCTCTAAGCAGTTTGGATTCATAGTGATCCTCCTGCCTCAACCTCTCCAAGCACTGGGGTTACAGGCATGCACCACCATGCCCACGCCCCTGGGGTTCCAGGGACTGGCATAGCATGTGGTACTAGAAATTGAACCCTAGATCTTTCATTTTCCAAGGAGGTGGTTAAACTGCTGAGTTATCTCCCCAACCAGGACATTTGCTTCTTAGCACCACAATCTGAAGATCAAATTCTTCATTATAACACAGGGTTGAACAATTGCTTCCTACAGAGGCGATAGTGAGTTGAGTCCTCACATTAGCAAAAACCAAATTGTGTGAATTCACTAAAGTATGAGAAAGAAAGGTATGCTTTTCTTTTCTTATCTTTTCATTTTGGTAATAAATTTCATTCATTAGCTGTTTATCCCTGAACTCTTTTAGTTTTTGTGTTCATTAGTTTTAAGCAGGGTAGTCCTAAGAGAACATAACTACATTGAGTAAACAAGAGAGGGACCAAAGATAGGCGAGTGCCCACAGCCAGCAGTGCATGGGAGGTCTGCTTTTACTTTGTGCGAGTTGTGCAGAGCCACTGCAGAACTGGATTTTAGTATCAAGTTTGTATTGTAGGTTGGGAGAATGATGGGAAGGTGGGCATAATAAAATAGGACAAGTATGGTAAGTCTGCAAGACTTTCACATTCTAGAGTTCTTTCTATACTATTTTGTCAAGGACAGGGCCTTGCCATTGATATTAGTGTGCAGGGATGCATGAGACCAATTGCTACTCAGTGAATGGCTCAAAAAAATAAAAGTTTAGGCTGGGTGATAAATTGGCACTCTAGGAGGTGGAGACAGGAGGACTGCAAGTTCAACTCCAGTCTGGAAAATGTAGGGACTTAAGAAATTCTGTAAAAAAAAAAGTATTAAAAAAATATCTGGAGTGGCCGATGAGATGGCTCAGTGGTCTAAAGCGCCTGCTTAGGCAAGCTTAGGCAACCACAGGGAGTTTAGTTCGATCCCCGGAACCACATGCTGTGCCAGCCCCACCTCCGGGGCAGGCTGAGCTGGCCATAACTTAAAAAAAATATCTGGAGAAATAGCTCAATTCAAAGTTCAAAGACCTTGGACTTAATCCCTAGTATGCTGAAGCAAAAACAAAAACAAAACAGAAAAAAAAAAAAAAAGTATATTCTCTCACAGTTTGGAGACCAATAGTCCAAAGTCAAGGTTCTGGAGAGATTACAGCATATAACATCCGTGGTGACACACGTCTGTAATCCCAGCACTAGGGAGGCTGAGGCAGTAGGATCAGTGTGAGTTCAAGACCAGCCTGGGCTAGAGAAGTGAGCTCAAGGCCAGCCTGAACTGCATAGCGAGACTCTGTCTCAAAAACCAAAACAAAACAAAGCAAAAAACCAACAACAACAACAAAAAAAACAAAACAAAACAAAAAAAAAAAACAAAAGAAAAAAAATCCACATTCATTAGGTCATTAAGGCCTTTCACATGACATCTCTTTATTCTACTTCTTTCTTCATCATCTCCCCCTCAGCCTTTTGCCTTGGTCCTCCAGACCCCCGCCTATCTGCAAGAGATCCATCCTCTTGTTTCCTTCTACCTTCCTTTATTTTTTTTTCTTAGTTTGTACTTTGTCTTCCTTAGGTGAGAGGTGCCATACGATATTCAAGTTTGTATGTTTGATTTATTTCACACAAAGTTATGTTTTCTAGGTGCATTCATTTCCCT
>PVKN010031129.1:0-12571 GCA_004027915.1 Capromys pilorides | reverse complement strand
TCTGTGAAACACACTGGTATCACTTACTACCAGGCTGGAGAGTTAGCTCGGTAGTCTAAGTGCCTGCCTGGCAAACAGAAGGACCTGGGTTCAATCCTCAGTTCTGCATGCTGTGCCAGTGAAACCAGGCATGATGGTGCACACCTGTAATCCCAGTACTAGGGAGACTGAGACAGAAGGATCACCACAAGGTCGAGCTGCATAAAGACCCAGTACAGGGCTGGCGAGATGGTTCAGTGGTCTGGAGCGCCTGCTTGGGAGGGCTCAGGCAACTGCGGGGACTGCAGTTCGATCCCCGGCACCACATGCTGCGCCAGCACCACCACCAGGGCAGGCTGAGCCAGCCACAAAATGAATAAATAAACAAACAAACACAACAAGCAAACAAATAAATAAATAAAAAATTAAAAAAAAAAAAAAGACCCAGTACAGGACAGACGGACAGACAAATGGACAATTTTTTAAAAAAACTACCAATATTCCTTTGGATCTTAATGCCTGTTTGTGCAACCTGCTCAAATGTGGAGACAGAGACTACCAAGCCAACGTGCACCCAGGTCCTGACTGGAAACCCAGACCTGGCCAGGGTGGCACCCTGGCTGCACGTTCACTGCCCGGTCCCCACATGCAGGTGGAGTGGGCTGTGTTGACACAGCACTTTCGACACTCACGCGTGGATCTTGCCGTTGTAGTACTGGGTGTCCATGATGATCACCAGGTGTGCGGCCACATTCATGCCCCAGCAGAGACTTCGAGAAGCCACCACCACCTGGATGGCCCCTGGGCAGCAGAGGGGAGAGGCAGACTGAGGAAGAGGTTCTCTGGGGGAGGCAGGTCACTGCCTCTGGGGGAGGCAGGTCACTGCCTCTGGCGGCAGCCGGTGAGGACCCTGCACCACACTTCACAACTCAGAGCAAGGCAGGCAGGAAACAGGGCCGACAGGACTAAGGGCAGCACTACGCACAGCGGGTGCCCAGCTCTGGCTCTGGAACTCCTCCGTGACGGAATCCAAGGCCCAATAAGTGAGGCGTGCACTGCCCCGCAGACTGGCGCCAACAGGAAGAGCTAACGCCAATCCAGCTACCACATGGCAGTGCAACAGCTCACTGTGGCCACAGCCCATACTAGCCAATCTCCGATCAAGTAGTGGGAGTGGCAGTTCTGGGGGAGCACCAGAAACTCGGGCTCCACTGAACAACATCAGAATGGTTAACTCTGTGGGAAGTGCCACGAGTCACCAAAGGGACAGGGGGCAATGAGCCACCCTGAGGGAAATCAAAGCTCTGCTCCAAACTATATCCCTGTGAGCTAATCACTCCAGGGAGTCTGGCATCCACCCAGAACCAGAACTAGTGGGCAAACAGTCCCTGACCTTTTTTTTTTTTTTTTGAAACAAGGCCTTGTTATATAGTTAAGCTGGCCTTGCAGTCCTTGTGTAGCCCAGGCTGGCCTCGAACTACGGTGATCCTCCTGCCTCAGCCTCCCAAGGGTCAGGCATGCGCCACGAGATTCTCAAACAGCCCCGACCTGCACACGTCTGCCTGTTCTTTCATCAGTTAGCTGGGCTAATGTCTATTCACCTACACTACAACAGTCTTAGAGCTACAATAAGGCAACAAAGGGGTGCTGAAACACTGGGCAGGTGACTGACACTTGGTAGATAAGGTCGTCCCTGTCAGAAGGGCTAACACAACCTGGCCTTGGACTCGGTCGGCTCCAACACCGAGGTTCTTACCTGAGCCGAACAGCTGCTCCACTAGGCGCCGTTCCATGGGGCTGAGCCCCTCGTGCAGGTAGCCCACGCCGTTCAGCAGAGTCTCCTTGAGCGTGCTGTCACTCAGCTTCTCCAGGTAGGGGATCAGATCCTTCTCGGTGCAGTGCAGGAACCTGGCAGCATGAGCACAGGCTCAACTCAGGGCCCAAGGCTCTGTGGGAACCCTGCACCCCCGGCTCATGCAGCTCACCCGGGCTCCTCAGTGGGACGTCCTTCACATCACCCTCATCTGACCCCCCACACTTGACCCAGAAGCCAGGTCCCCACCTCTGCCGCTGGATGTCGGCTGCACAAGTGGTAAGAATGTCAATGGCGGTGAGGCGGGTCTGCTTGCGAGATGGGACGAAAACAATGACAGGCTTCTTGGGCGAGTGCTTGGTGATGGCGTGGTACACGGGCTTGGCCATGGAGAGCAGGCGCGTCTGCGTGTGGCTGATGTTGAAGCCCTGGAAACCAAGGGAGAAGACAAGGCTGCCGACCTGGGTGACTGCCTCAAGTCGCACAGAGCCAGGACAGCAGGCCCTACCTGGATGTGCAGCTCCAAGGGCACTGGGCGCACATTGGGGTGGAAGTTGAAGGTGGAGGTGGCGCTGCAGCCCAACCAATGGGCCACATCCTTGGCGTTGGACAGCGAGGAGCTGAGGGCCACAATGCGGATGGGCCGCTCGATCTGGGAGGAGATGTAGCGCATCCGGGAGCAGATCACCTCCAGGACAGGCTGGGGAAGAGCGCGGGCCTCACTCAGGCCGAGTCCCGAGCCTCCACCTCCCCGCCCCCTCATCCACTGCTTCACAGCCATGGAAGGCACCAGTTCCTCCTTTCACTGAGGGTTCCACACACCCAAAGCACTAAAGCTCCCCAGGACAGCACTGTTTCAGAGGACCGCCCCCAAGAGCTGCCCACCATGCTGGGGAACACAGTAGGGAGCGCCTCAAAAGAGAAGCTCCAGCACCTGTACCAGCCCCTGGGGATGCACAGTCCCACCGTACCCCATTCTCGCCCCCAATAAGGTGGACCTCATCCACCACAAAGAGGTTGATGTTTTGGACGTTCTTGCGCTGCTTCCACCGCCGCGACAGGATGTCCCACTTCTCGGGCGTGCTGATGATGATGTTGCCCTTGCCCAGGAGTTTTAGGTCTGTGCTGGTCTCGCCCGTCAGGAGCACCACCTTCTTGCTGAGCCGGTCCTGGAACTTCTCATACCAGTCCATGTATACCTGAGGGGAGGGCAGGAGCCTAAGGACCAAGGCATGCCAGGTGTCTCTGCCTTATAACGAGGGAAACCCCAAGTCAGAGTTCTGCTGCTCTGCACGCTTAAGCTTTTATTCTTCTGAGGCTGAGTTTCTATACTGCAAGCTGGTGTCGCATGCCTGGTCTCAAGTCATCGTCCCACCTCAGATTCCCAAGGAGCTAAGACCATGAATGCCCCTCAGCATGTCCAGCTTATGTCACTTTCTAAGTCCATACAAGCCTTCTAGTGATGGGAAGTTTCTCTTCAGCAAAGACTATGAAAATGTCAGGGTCCAGAAAAGAATTTAACCAAGTATGGAGATGCATGCCTATAATCCCAGCAGTTGGGAGGCTGAGGCAGGAGGATCACCACTATTTGAGGCCAGCATGGGCTACACAGTGAGGCCCTGTCTCAAAACAGCAAAAAAACCTCTTAATTTGGAATCCCCACTGAAACGAGCTTCCTAGAAAAACGATGGACCACAGTTTGTCACACACACCTGCTCTGCCAGGGCCTCCATGGGGGTGATGTAGACGCAGCGCCCCTCCGAGTTCTGCAGCAGCATGCGCAGGATGGCGAACTCGGCGCATATGGTCTTCCCACTGCCCGTGGGGGCACCCACGAACACATTGTCATCACTGTTGTACACCGTGTTGAACACTGGAGACCAAGAGATCAGTGTGAGGTCGGGGAGACTGGCTGGGAGGCAGCACCAGAGGACAGCAGGGGACAGAGCCACATGCTGCGTGGCACACAGCGGGGCAGGGGTCTGCGGGCTGGGAATGCAGCCTACTGAGTCACACACCTCCCTTTCTGCACCCACAAACAGGGAAAGAAAAGGCTGGGGTGAGCGCAGGGCCCAGAGGTTGGTGAGGCAACAACACAGCCAAGAGCAGAGACCAGGCTGCAGAACGAGATGCCTCTCCAGGGCTGTGGGACCCGGCTGTGTTCACGACATAGTGACAACCCAAGCCCTGGCATCAAAACTGTTAAAAATCCAAGTTCTGCTGTTGGTCAGCTAGCTCAGTTGGTTTCTCTCCATGCCCAAATCTCCTCTTGTATAAAGTGGAACACTTCCTGGGCACGGTGGCATAACCCCGTAACCCCAGCACTGTGGCAAGTTGAGGCAGGAGGATCACAAGTTTAAGCCCAGCCTGGGCAACTTATCAAGACTGTTTCCCACTGAATGAATGAGTCTGCAGATGTAATTCAGTGCAAAGGCCCTGAATTCACCCCCAAAACTGCAAAGGAGAGGAGGGCACTAACTGTAATATTCCAAAAGCAACCCCAAAAGATTGACAGGAGGAACAAGGAAGAAAACCCTGGAGCTGCACTCAGCCAAGTACCCAGAGCATAGTTTCTGCTCTGCCTACAGTTTACAAGGACAACAGGGAGAGGCCTCCTTCAACAGCACGCACTCCAGTGCAATCCCAGTGGCACTGAAGCCTCGGAAAGGGCCTGAGGAGCTTCCTGCTTCCAGATTACCTAGGGAGGCGACCTAGGGAGGCCCCCGAGGGAACCAAGCACTCACCTTGAGTCTGGATAGGATTGAAGAAAGGAAATTTATCTTGGTAAAGGCTCTCAAAGGCACTGTTCCTCAGCGCAGATACAGGCAAGGGCTGCAGGTCCAGCAGCTCAGTTGGAGGCGGGTACTTCTCCGGGAGGATCAGGTGGCGGAAGGACACGGGCAGCTGTGTCTCACAAGCTATCAGGAAACAAGAGAGAGAAGGAAGCACTCCTCCATCAAGTGCCACAGTAAGCGCCAGAAACCCAGCCAGGCAGCACCCGCGCGACAGGAGCAGGGAGCAGGACAGGAGCAGAAGCACATGTCCCCAATAGCCTGCTCCAGGAGACCCTGAGAAGAAACTCACAGAGCCAGCGGTCAGACACCACCCGGATGAAGTATTGAGGGGGCAGTGGCTCAAAGACAGGCACGAAGAACGTAATGAGGTGCTCGTCCTGGGCGTACTTGGCCTTGAGCAGGAAGTACTCATGGTGCAGGATCACCTCGCTGTCCACGTCTTCCACCAGAATCCAGAAGGCCTCTGAGGAGCCATGCACCTGTCACCAAGGGCAAGGAGGGCAGCGTGAGCCAGTGTGGTACTCGGCACCCCCGCCCAGCACCCACGGCCCGGCACGGCCAGACCTTTTCATCCCACTGGAAATCCGGCGTGATGGTCAGCTCCACCTTCAGGGTGGAGCGCGTGATGGGCTGCAAGTGCACCGAAAGCTCCAGCTTGGGGAAGAGGTGCACGTACTTGTGGATGGTCTTCCCCATCTTCGGCATTCGGATGAGCTCCCCTAGGAGGAAACCAGAGGGTGTACGGATTGTGCCCAGACAGCTAGCAGGGCTGTGACATGGCCTGGGACATCATTCGAGAGGAGCAGAAGCCACACCCCAGGCAGGTCCTTCCTATAGTCCCAGCAGAAGCAGAGGACTCAGGTGCTGAGGCTACAGTGAGCCTATACTTTATTGGGACACATGAGATGACACAGGCTACTGGCACACAAGGTCTAGGACCCAGAGAGCCCGGAGGCTGAGACCGGCACTTGGGCTGTCAGGCCAGGAGAGCTTCACACACACCTATCTCATTGTGATTCAGGTCATACAGACGCTCAAAGGGGAAGTTTTTCTTCTCAATCTTCTTTACTACCTCCTCGGGGAGTTTGCGGAACTGGCGTAGGGGACACATGGATTGCCACCTGTCAGGAGACACTACTGTGGGTCCTTTTGCAGCACCGTACCGAACTGCCTTCCCACACGAGACAAGGTCACGAAAGGAAGCACCGGATGTGACGCTGGCAGTGAGGCCTGAGGACCCTCCCCCAACTCCCAGCGCCTCACCAGGCCCTTCTCAGCCATCACCTGGGTTTGCACCACATTCCAGACAGCAGAACTGAAGGGCAGCTGTTCCCCAGGGCTTTCCCATCACACCCACAGCACAGGGACCCCAATGCCCAGTGACAAGGCCCGCTCCCTGGGCCCTGCCATACATGCGCTTGTCGATCATCTTGCAGAGGTTCAGGGTCTTGTCTGTGAGCTGTGCCCAACCTCGGTTTAGGACAATTTCAAAGATCGCACGCATCAACCGGCCAGCCGACTGAGGAAAGATGAAGTGTGCTTTGAGGTCTCCACCTCCAGGCCCGTCTCCACTCAGTCTAACCAGTGCAAACTGATGCAAACACCCTTCCCAACCTAAGAGCAAAGTCCCTGTTGCCGCCAGTACTGTCCCCCACCCCTACAGGTGGAAACAGAGAAGCTAATGAAGTACCCTGCAATCTCTGGATTTGAGCACCCTGACGCACAGTGGGAAGTCACTTCTCTACTCCAGCGACCTCCCAGTTTCTCTGGGCCTACAGCACCCCCAGGACCCCGACAGTCTGTCATTCCCAAGTGCTCATAAGCACTGCAGCACAGCAGCTGAAGTGCATGGGCACCAGGTACCAGGTACCAGACAGCCAACATCGCTAGCCATTAGCATCTGGGCTCCTTTCTCCAGGACACACAGCACAAGAGCTGTCCCCAGCCTGGCTCAGCCGTCCCTCACCTGTGTCACGTATACCATATCAGCCATCAGCGCAAAGCCCTCTAGCTTCAGCTGGGAGATGAAGGCTTGGAGCAGCACGTTGATCTGGAACCAGAAGCACAGTCAGCCCAAAGGAGGCCCACAGACACCCTTACCACTGAGATCTTCCACAGCTCTTCTCACATAAGAGAGCAAGTAAGAAGGGGATAGAAATTGGAGTTGGGAATGAGCTACAGCTCAGAGGTAGGGTGTGAAGTCCTGAGCGTGCTAGGTTCTGTTCAGTTCCTAGCAAACCCAGAATGGAAGAAACGCACTACCAAGCAAGAACTCAAAATCAAGGTTCCCCATTCAAATGAACATGAAAATTCTGAGTGAAGAGAAGGGGCTCACCTTGGCGCTGGGCTCCTCAATGCTCTCCTTCACAGGGATGGGCACCCTCTCCAGCAACTTCTGCAGTTCCAGCTTTTCCTCCTGCCACAAGGAGAGACAGGTCAGGAAGAGCCACGTGGCCAAGGAAAGAAGCGACCCAGTAGCCTGGCAGCGGGGAACAATCCCTTGTGAGCCACTCAGGTGTACCTCTCTCACAGTGATGTTCTTGAACTCTGAGGACAACGAGAAAACTCGGAAAAGCTCAATCTCACTGAGGGTGGGCTTCAGCAGCTGGTTGTAGGTCTGCACTGTGTCATTGGTGATGTAGTAGTGGCTGGCGATACGGCCCAATTCTGTCACCTAGAGAAGGCAGATTCCATGCAACACCGCCTCTAACCACAGTTACCATCCTAATAGGACAAGCGCCTATACAGTACAAGTGACTCTGTACATCAAGAAAGGTGCTCTGAAGAACTGACCGAGATACGACCACCACAGAGACAACACCTGCATAACCCACCTCACCCATGTTACAAAGAAGGAAAAGCAGTTCGGAGGCTGACAGGGCCCAGGACAACCTGAGCAGCAGGTACGCAGGCAGCACGTTATCAAGGCTGCAGGGCAACCTGCAATGCATCACGGGGTCATCATGCAAAGACCTCATGCCACCTACCTGGAAGTTGCCTGTCTTCTTATCATACTTGACCAAATTGTTTTTGTCCAGCATCAAAGCAGCAGTGTGGACCAGATCCAGTCGGCGCTGGTCCAGCAAGGGATCTCCCTTGAGGTCATCATGAGAGATGCCATAGAGGGTTGGGGATCGGAGCATCCGGATATACAGGTAGGCATAGCCCAGCCAGTTCACCGCGTCCTACAAGAGACATCTCACGGTTCTTGGTGTAGGAAAAGTACCTACACCCGAGGCAGAGCTCCCATGGAGGGCTCAGAAGTTAATTTCCAACTACAGGAGTCATATATCACACCATCTTCTGAGTGTTTTTCACACTTCATGAATAAAATGACAATCCTTCCAAAAACCCAGGAAGTGAGTGGAGGGTGCAGGGCCCTGATATTGTTGACCAATGGCACCTCAGCAGGGACCATGAACCCCTGCAACCTTGGTCCCTCATGGTGCCAGGGAAGGCTCAAAGTGCCAGTGCAGAGCCCTCCTCTACCTTTGCGTTCTGGACGTTGCCTAGCACGATCTCCGCGTTGAGCATGTCTGGCAGTTTCGACACCATCTGGCTCTCAATAGGCAGCTGCTGGTTGAGGAGGGACAGGTAGTACTGCAGCTCCCCGTGAGACGTGATGAGTATGCCCTCGCCCTTGGTATCGTACTGCGGTCGCCCAGCACGGCCCAGCATCTGAAGCAGAGACGGCAACGAAGAAGGCTGTAGGCAGCGAGCTTCCAGGTTTTGACTCTTGGCTTCCAAAATATAAGACTCCGCCTTTAACCTGAGGTCTGTCCAGACTCCTTACCCTACGAGCACCGGTCACCCACACGATAGGAACAAACTCCAAGGCTCGGTACCTGCAGGATATCCAGCGCTCCCAGTTCTGTCCAGCGACCCTTCTCTGGACTGTACACTTGGGTGCCCTTGATGATGACCGTATGGGCAGGAAGGTTCACACCCCAGGCCAGAGTTGCTGTGGAAACTAAAACCTATGGGGGCAAAGCAAGGTATTGAGGAACACAGACATCACCAGCAGAGTGAACACTGGATTCTCCTCAGAGCTTCTAGTGGAACAGAACTGGAGGATATGTGTGTATGTTCCAGTACTTGTCAATGTGACACCAGGAGAAAGAGGAAAGAGTTCCCTAAACTCCTCATCTATTCAAGAATTCACATCCTGACCTGGCAAGTGCAAGGTCATGAGTTTGAACCCCAGTCCCACCAATAAAAAAGAATTCACACCCTGATGTTCCAGACACACTTAACCATCAGAAGTACAGACTGAAGTTCCAAGAAAACTCTAAGCCTAGCTATCATGAAACAGGAACGAACAAGGTACCAACCTTGAAAGACTGAAGCAACAAGGACTCACTAAAGCACCTGCCTTGTCAGCCCCAGATGCTATCCTAACTTCACTCATCTTCTCTCCTGCAGTGTGCGGAGCTTGAAAGAGCTGGCACAAAAATGTATTTGCCGTACCCACCTTCTGACCAGGCCAGCAGCGTCAGCAGCACACCTATGGCACTGCTGTTAAAATTAGAGGTCCTCTGAAGCCTGCAGTACCTGCCTGCCTCAAGCTCTGCAGCCCTCACCTGAATATGTTTATCAGCAAAGAGATCCTCTACGAGTGTCCGGTCAACTCTGGTCATGCCCGCGTGATGGATAGCAAAGCCATAAGGAAGCAGATCCTTTAGCTCCAGGTTCTGGGAACAGAGAAAAACCAGGGCACAGGGTGACTTCCTGTGGGACTCTCAGAAATGAAGATCTCCCCTAAGGCCCTGCCCTCACCCATTCCCACAGCCACAACCTCTGTTCAGACAGCCACCATGATGAATAGCCAACAGTGGCACCCTGGTGCTTAGTCCACAATCAGACTGGTAACACAGCCCGGGGGTGCAGGTGGGGGATGAGCCCGCATCCGCTCACCTTGCACTGATCCGCTTCTGTCCGCAGAACCTCAGTGGAGGCTGAGCCTTCTCTCAGAAACAGACCTAGACTGTCCTTCTCCAGGCACATGTCCCGGATGGCCCGGGCCGTCTTCCCAGTCTCCTTCCTGGAGTGGACGAACACCAGCACCTAAAGGAGTACCCAGGTGACCAGAGTTTAAAGATGGCCTGTCTCAAAGCCACGGGCATCAGCAGGAAGAACCAGAGCTGCACTGTTACAACCAGAAGCGACGGTTATAGGAAGAGAAGCAATGGGAAGAATGTGTGCTGCCCTGGCAGACGCCTCAGGAGGACCTGCAAGACTCAAAGGAGGGCGCTCAACAGGGATGAAAAAGCCCCACAGCCGGGAAACGAAACCAACCCCAGGACCCTGCTGTGGACAGCAAGGTGTGATACAGGATGAACGCATATGCAGGGCTCCCAAATAAGGAATCTGCTCAGGGTTCTCAAAAGAGTCTAAACCACAAGATAACGTGCAACACGATAGCTGACATATCACACTACTTGTTAAAAGAACACAAGGAAATCCGACAGCAATTATTACACGGCAGGAAATGAGAGTCCTCCTAGTATCTGTGCCAAGACTTGTCTCTTCATATGAATTTATATTTTATATCAGACAAATACAAATGCATCTCTTGGAGCTTTTATGCAATGCATCTTAGTTAATACTGCTAAACTATACTAAGCCAAAAAATTCTTATATATTAACTTCCTAGTAAATGGCTTCATCCACTAGTTTTTAACTTTAGTCTTCATTTTTGCTATTTTGTATGTTAGGTGTAAGATATCCTCTATCTTTTCTGCAAGGACCCTGGATGGTGTGGACAGAATGAATTTTCAGAGATTCCTTTTCTAGAAGCTTTAAAATCACCTAAACAACATCATTAATGGTTGTAGGATGACTGTGATCATCCATTTCACATAGACCGGTAGTACCCAGCTGT
Organism: Capromys pilorides; assembly: GCA_004027915.1. NCBI lineage: Eukaryota > Metazoa > Chordata > Mammalia > Rodentia > Capromyidae > Capromys > Capromys pilorides. The sequence continues at coordinate 2,103 of PVKN010031129.1, read as the reverse complement.
AGTCAGGGAGTAAGTACCTTTCCAGTTGCCTGGCAAGTGCAAGGACCTGGGTTCAACCCCTGGTACCACAAGGCATACGAACCCTGTGTCGTGCCAGCCACTGAAATCACTAGTGGTTTCGCGCCTGTAATCCCAGAGCTGGGGAGGCTCATACAGGAGGACCGCTATGAGTCTGAGCTGCACAGTGAGACCTTGTACCAGATATAAATTTAAGAAAATTTTTTTTTTTTTTTGTCGTTTTGAGACAGGGTCTCATTATGTGGTTCAAGCTGGCCTTGAACTCACTTTCATAGTCTAGGCTGGTCTCAAACTTGCACTGATCCTCCAGCCTCAGCCTCCCAAGTGCTGGGATTACAGGCGTGCACCACCACACCCAGGTGCAAATTAAAAAAATTTTTTAAAGAATAATCCAACCCCCAAAACTCAAAGATCCAATATTAATAATAATAGTCCCTAATTATCATTTGTCTTCTTTGCAGGGTCTCACACAAACTAAGCACCTGCTCTATCACCATGTCCGCAGCCCCAATTACCAAATACAGGGTTAGGGCAGGTTCTGAGTCACCCATTTACCTCATTCCCGACCCTGGTGTTTGTGTTGTATCTTCTGTCCGTCATGCCAGATTACCAGTAACGTCAAAAATTGAGCAGAACAGGTTCAAGGGCAGACCATGAACACACCTGATTTTTTCCAGCATGTTCCATGATTTTCTCATAGACAATTTCATTCATAATCTGGAAACGCTTGATAGCTTTTTTCTCTGTGATGCCCACATATGTCTGTTCCAGAGGCACTGGGCGGAAGCTAGAAGTTAACAGTTCAATGCATGAGGATTCTGGAGACAAATAGTATAAGAGCAAAAAATATTTTCCGCTGCCCTGGGAACACTGTTCATCTTTTTGGATTCAGACATAAAAACTTTTTCTAAAATGTAACACAGCAGTGCTCTTTGTTTTGTTTTGGTTTTGCAGTACCAGGGATCGAACTCAGGACCTTGAGCTCTCCAGGCAAGCACTTATTCCGCTGAGCTATTTCCCAGCCCCTAGCAGTGCTCTCTAGATACAGATAAACACACCAGTCATGACAGCTTTATCACCCACAGTCTTTTTCTTATTCTACTGGGTATCCTAGTCTTGCCCTGTACCTGTTGTCAAAGTAGAAGAGGCCCTTAGCAGGGTCCACGCGCAGAAAGGTGGCCACGTCCTCATAGTTGGGGAGGGTGGCGCTGAGGCCAATGAGCCGCACGTCCTCTTGGGTCATCTCAATGTTTCGAATGGCCCTGGCCACCAGAGCTTCTAGGACAGGCCCTCTGTCATCATGGAGAAGATGGATCTCATCCTAAGCAATGAGAGGAGAGCAAATCACTTCTAGGACCTGAGAGTACACAACCCGTTTTCCTGAGCTCGTCTAATTTTATCTGTAATTAAAGAAAACAAGGAAGGAATCTCAAGGCAAAGAGACTCAGAATGAAGACAGCGCTGCAGGGAAATAGCGCTGCCACAAGGTGCTTTGCTTACGCTTTACATACTTCTTCCATTAAGACAGGGTCTTGCTACATAATCAAGGCTGGCTTTGAGGTCAAGTGGGCCTCAAAGCCATGGTAATCCTCCTGCTTCAGCCTCCCATGCACTGAGCTTATAGGTGTGCACCACCATGCCCAGGAGCTTGTAACTCTTTAGACAGGAAACTCTGATCATGGTCCACATGACTTGCAGCAGTGCTTCTCAGACTTCAGCCCAGCACAGCACGGAGGCCCTGGGGGCTTGTCACCGTGCACATTATCATCACAGGTGTGGGGTAAATCCCGACAAACTCCTATTCCTGGCTGCTGCTCACTGAGACTTTTAGGAAGGCTCAAGAATGGGTAGCAAACTTTTTCTTACAGAGCCACGCAGCATTTTAGGCTCAAGGTTATGTTTTACACTTATAATGCCGGGTGTGGGGACACACGCCTATAAACACAGCACTTGGGAGGCTCAGGCAGGAGGATCGATGCAAGTTTGAGACCAGCTTGGGCTACAGAAGTGAGCTCAAGGTTAGTCTGAACTGCACAGTGGGACCCTGTCTCAAAAAGACAAAAAAAAAAAAAAAAAAAAAAAAAA
>PVKN010031127.1:0-12574 GCA_004027915.1 Capromys pilorides | reverse complement strand
GTGTTCCACTGCAGTTAGAGAAGCTATATTTGGAGAAATCTTTAAAGGGCCTTTTTATACTTGAGGCCAGACTAAAGATTTTAGGTACTTCAATTCAGCAAAATAACCCAGTATTGTTCAATAGTCCATAATAGTAGTGGGTGATCAGCCGAACTGGCAATTGTCAGAATTTGTTGACTTGAGCCTTTTACAGCTCTGCATATTAGTATGGAATTACTTTTTCTACCTCATGGTTATACTTTTCTACTGGATGGTGATCGACAATGTATCGTGTGCGTAAGGGGAGTCACCTAGAGAGAAAAAAATTCTCCCAGGCCTTCACAGAGAGCAAATTGGTCAAGCAATGGCCATGACTCAACCAGACGGCTGATACTGACAAAAGATCTACAAGGTGCTGTACATGGTTTCAGGGTAAATCCTGAGGGGATTCAACTGACCTTGTCAGATACAAAAGTTACATTTTTAGTTATATAGGTCTTGCTTTAACTTGGTACATGTATATTTCTGGCTACACCAACTATGTGACCTCAGTTGTGGAGTCCACTTTGGGCCTCCCCAAGCTGGACCAGAACCTTTGTGAGTTGCTTCCTCAGGCCATCAGAAATGCTCCCTCACCAGCACCCCACCACCTCTGCAGCAATTGGTGAGCTCTGGGCCTTCTACACAATGCTTTCTAAATCTATATGGGAAAGAAAGAAAGAAATAGCAGCCCCCATTCACCCCAAAGGTACTTCAGAAGAACTAGGAAAAGCCTGGCCTACCCATCTGTATCCAGGTCAACAGATGATTCACAGCTTTCCCCACAACAATTGGCACCCACTTTCTCTGCACTTGTGTAGCTAATGGACCTGTTCTGGTGGTTTTTCTGAAACAAAAGAACAGTTTTCCCCAAAGAATATTTAAATCCCACTTCCTTGCCTGGCAGAAATCTATTTTTAGTTATAAAAGCAGAGTTTTCCAACCTCCGCTAGTCCCAGTGAGATGTTTATTCTTTCTTTCTTCTAAAAAAAACATACATACATATATAAAAATACATATATATATATATATATATATATATATATATATATATATATATATATATATATGTGTGTGTGTGTAATTTGGTTGCTGCAAGGGCTCACTACTTAGCTCAGACTCATGGTGATTCTCCTGTTTTCAGCCTTCCCAGAGCTGGGATTATAGGTGTACGCCACCACACCTAGACTTGGTGGCTGGCTCAGAGCGCCCAGGAGCAGGGCCAACATGGCATGTGGTGCCAGGATTGAACCGTAGTCCCTGAGCTTGCCTAAGATTGCCTAAGCAGGCACTTTAGACCACTGAGCTATCTCGCCAGCCCCAAGGTGTTTATTTTGTAATGAGCATCAGTCAAGGTTCGCTATTGTATCCATGAATGTGAATGGTGCAACCTACCATGTTTTGATCCTAGGTTTTCCAAATGCATTTAAAACAGGTCTTTAGCTAGCCTACAGAAAGCAGAAGTCCTACATAATATGAGAAGGTAAAATCCATGAGGTTAGTCCTCAGTACCCATAGATCCCCTTAAAATTAGTTCTAAGAGCCCCTGAGGACACCCACATTCATGGATGCCCCAGTGCTTACATAGAACCTATCAGCATTCTCCGAAGTAGCTTGACTACACTGTACCTAAAGTATTCTTACTTACAATATGTAACACAGGACTTACTTGTAATACCTAGTGTCATGTAAATGCCATGTAAATATAGTTTTTATGATATACTGTTTAGGAAATAGTGACAGGGAAAAAATTCACACTTGTTCACATAGACACATTTTTTTTTTCCTGGATTATATTTAACTAGTGGAGAGGGAAGACCCATTGTATTTATTTACTGGTCATTGTCACAAAAATAATTTTCCTAGAGCCTGATAACTGCAGATACTCAACGAATGTGTTTTTATTCAAAGTATAAAATCTTTTTTTTTTTCAAATAAATGAAGCTGAAGCATCTTGTTAAATCTTTTCCCCTACATATTTCTTTAGCCCATAAAGCCTATGTAGATCAGTGGGTTTCATTTTGGCAGACTTGAGCCTGCAGTAACTGTACATTAATCATCCCCCCTCATTTCTCTCTCCATAGTTTTTTCACTATGTTTTGGGGGGATCAATGCATATAATGTATTGTGACCACATTCATGTCCCCTATTCTCAGGAATGTAAGAAAAATGTTTAGAGACCAGGTACTCAGGAATCTTTGAGGTCTACTTGGAGAGAGAGAATCTTTCATGGAAGACCTGATCTAACTGACTGAGTATCCAGAATAGACTAAAGGAAGACATGGACTGGGTATGAGAAGAGGTTAGGGTCCCACAGTTAGGGACCAGGAACCACACCTATCAGTAAAACTCTGCCTCATCTGTATCTCAAGCACTGACTAATCAGACTGGCAAGTAGGAAGAGCATGAAGTGTGGGGGACAACCCCACTCACCTGCTTCTTATAGTGTACCACAAACCAACGTGCCCATAGGGATTGCCAACCTCGCTGTATTCCTGAGGTATGACGCCGGGGCATGCTTCAGGATGTATCGTTGTGGCAGATGTCATCATCATGAGTTTTATCTTGTCAGGAAGGGGGACTCCTCATAGGAACTAACACAGAAATGGCACAGAGTGGTGGGCTTTGGAGACAGGTCTGCATTTCTGTCTCTCACCCATTCATGAGCCGTGTAGTGTTGATGTATTACTCCACTCTGAACCTTTTTTACCATCTGTAAACTAATGATAATAATAGGACCCAATACACTGAGTAGATCTAGGCAAAGTGTCCAGGAAGCAGAAGAGAGTAGGCTTTGTGTTCACCAGATTCCTGCATTTTTTTCTAAACTTGCAGGGGTCTGGGACACCAGACACCAGAGAAGGGCTTGAAAGTGGCACAATGCTGATTGGAGTTTGCTCTCCGGGCAAGCAGAGATTCTGTGATACAACCATTTATAGCTCCAGCAAATCCTCAGCCGCATTAACACATTTCATAATTTGATCTGTAAGTGTATGCTGAATACCTACTATATATTGACAATTGTGCTGCATATGGAGGTAGTTTTTGTGTTTTTTTCATTTTCTCTATGTGTATTATGAAGTTTTCACAATGCATATTCATTAATTTCCTAATCTGAAACAATACTACAGAGTAGTAAATGTTCTGAAAAGATGCAATCTCTAGACAGGCTCCAACAGCTACCCTACCTGTTGCAGACCCCTGCTTCTCTGTACCTCAGTCTCCGATGTGGAAGTCTCCTTCCAGTGCTCCAAGGTCTGCAGTCCTCAGGACTTCCCAGCCCCTCCTGAGATCTGGCTGTGCATCTGACCTCGTTCTTGTGTGCCGTAGGGTGATGACATCCTTTCGTTTACTCCCTGTGATGAAATTGTAACATATTTAATATATGGGAGCAAGGGGGAAAACCAGCAGAGACCACCAGGCTTGCATAAAGCAACATGGCATGGAATGTACTGTGCCTGGGTTCAGTCAGAGAGCATGATAAAACCATCTGCCCTGAACAAAGAGAAGTGTGTCCCTTTTGTAGGGATGAAGAGAAGGTAGGGGACATTAGGCAGGAAGATCTCAGTGAACACCTGTGGCCAAAGTTTTCTGGCGATCTTGCATCTCAACGGGCAGCATTCTGAAGTCTGATAGAAATTCTTGGGTGTCTCCAGGCGTCCCCAGCAGACACCTTTTCTGTGCTTGACGGGCCAACCTCAGTATTGAGCTGAATTTCCTGCAGAGAGTAGTTTTTTTGTTGGTTGGGAGAGTCAGGTCTGATCCGAACCCCACACAAAGGATCCCATCCTTGGTCTCCAAATGTCATCATTTAGGGACAGGGTCTGGGGCTCACTCATGCTCCCTATTATACCAAGCACTTATGTGGACAACAGATGGCAGAGTGTCTAACGTCCACAGGGACCTCCATTCGTGCTCACTGGGAGCAGAGGCAGAGAAGCCACAGCAGAGGAGAGGGCTGTAGTCAGGGACACAGAGAACAATGTAGGGCTTAGACTGGGCACAGGATGAGAACTATAGTCCATGGGCCTAGGACTCTATTCACTTGGAGATGTACTGGCACAGAGGGTAACACCTTCCCAGTATTCAAAGAGGCAATGAATGTCCGGGGTCACACTCCCCAGCCCCACACTTCTTTGTTTATGGCCGGGGGCCAGTCACCTCAACCTTTTTCTTTCTAGAGGGAAGCATCCTAACATTTTGTACAGAGGAAGAAGTCACTTGATTTGGCCCTTGGAAATCAGTCTGATTTAATTTTGTGGCATTTTCTTTCTTTTTTAAGGGAACAAAAAATAGATTTTAAAAAGAGCATGAAAAATGATAACAGAATTTCACCTAACAAAATAATAAGATTTCAACAATGACTATTATATTGCATATTATTGTCTTCACATTTTCCTCATGTATTACAAAGTGTGTATTTTATTTTGTTTTGTTTTATTTCATTTACTTTTTAGGGAAGGGTCTACAAGGTTTTCAGCACAGTAGACCCTGGGGTTCAGGTGCTTTAATCCACTGAGCTATTTGGCCAGCCCTAGAAGGTGTGTATTTTAAACACTGTTAAAAGTTGAGATCAGCTCCTCCCCCTCATTTTGTCAACTGATGGTATTCAGCTGGTCTTTCTTGGTGGACCTGAGTTTTGGGGAAAGAGATCACCCATGGGGTATTGTATTCTAGGTGACAAATGTGCTACACTCTAGCGCTAAAGAAAAGCCAGGGTGGCCCTGGGGTGATGTCGACATATACTGGTTGGGGTTTGTGTCTGCTCCCTGATAAGATGACTTGCTAAATTGGGGTGGAGGACATTGCCTTTTGATCCTTCTGCTAGCCTGGCCCTACTTCATTAAGAGTTCTTAAGGAGGGTTGTCTGCCTGGCTTGAATTCCAACTGGGTCACTACTGCGTGACCTGAAGCAAGTGACCTCGCCTTTCTTGGTGTCCTACACAATAAGGCTGCTGCTGGGGCTTCTTTCATGGGTCTCTCCAAGGAGACCACCTAGGGTGAGCACTAATCAAAAGTTTGAGCATGGAAGAATCTATATAAATATGAGCTGTTAAGTTTTTTTAAAATACAAGAGGGTCACAAATTCAAGAGCAACCTGAGCAATTTAGCTAGACCCTGTCTCAAACTTAAAAAAAAAAAAATGGCTGGGGCTGTAGCTCAATGGTAGATCACCCTGGGTTCAATTTCCTTTACTGAACAATCACCTCCGAAATCTAAGATGCTTTTTATTGTAAGATACCCTGCTGTATCATGAACCACTAGAAGGAGTAATTTGTTCTGGCTATTCCTTTTTTAAAAAAATGTATTTAGTACAGGGTCTGTAGGGCCTCCCTACACAGACTGAGCTCATAGTGATCCATCTGTTTTCAGCCTCCCAAGCACTGGGATTACAGGTGTGTGCCACCATGCCCAGTCTCAATAGACTCTATCAGTGTGTCCCAGGGGGCTACTGTCTGGCCCTATGTACTGGTTATTCTGATACCTTATGTGTCCATTAACAGTAAACAAACAAATAAACACCCAAAAACCAACAACAACAATAAAACACTGATTTCAGAAATATAAAATATGGAGAAATGGATATGCTGGCCTCAGTAAATACAGTATAAAAACAAATTTGATCTTTCTCAATTATGCTTCATGAGGATGATTCTGTGCTTCTGACCTGGAGCTGCCACTCTCAGAGTACAAAGCTCCACGCAGTTTCTATGATCTCTCTTTAGACACAGACCTCAGGTCACCAGTGCAAGGGAGCAGGGCAGCCCTTCCCTCACCGAAGCAGGCAGGCCTTCCCCTCTGGCCAGGTAAATTTGACCCTCCTGTGGCCCAGCCTCCCTGTTTACAGATTTGTCAGCTTGTGGGGCTGTTGCTATTCACCCTGTGAGGTTCAGACTCATTGCAGTAATAGGGGAAGCTGACTTTACAAGACTCTCCAAACTTGACCTCAATCTCTTTAATCTTTGGCAACCGTCCAGGACCTGAATTGTACATCCCTGGAAGGCTATGCCTCAGCCCTCAGCCCAGAAGCTGCTACAGTCTCTGTGATGGGAACTCACAGAGTAGGAACACTTATTCTGTGCTCCCTGCTGATCTGGAGCAGAGGTTAAGGACCTAAGTCAGTTCACCAGCAAGGAGAGGTGAATCAAGTCATTCTGGTCCCCAAGTCTGGAAGAGCCATAAGGAAAAACTCATAAGTAACAGGCATAACCAAAGACTGCAATCTGGCCACCAAGTAAATAAATAACTAACACAGCAACTGCTACTGTTTGAAATGGCATTTACTTGTGGGTGCAGTGGTGCACTCCTGAATTTCAGCTGCTTGAGGCTGAGGCAAGAGAATAGCAAGTCTGAGGCTTAGCAAGTCTCAGGCTAGCCTTGGCTCCAGCCTGATGGCATCTCTAAATCAAAAATAAAAAGGGCTGAGCCAGAGCAATTACACGAAAGAGAGAAATAAAAGGCACAAAGACAGTAGAGGAAGAAGGTATTAATATTCTGAGATGACGTGACACTCTACATGGAAGACTTCAAAAACTCTACCAAAAGACTTCTAGATTTAATAAGCAAATTCTGTAGCATAGCTGCATATAAAGTCAACTCAAAAGTCAATAGGCTTCCTGTATGCAGACAAGGAACTCACTGAGAGAGAAATTAGGAAAAAACATATCCTGCAAAATAGCACCCAAAACATGAAATACTTAGGAATTCATCTAACAAAGATTTATAAAGTGAAAATTATGGTACTCAGGAAAAAAGAGATCAAAGAGGACTTCAGAAAATGGAAATCTATTTCCTGCTCCTGGATAAGAAGAGCCAACATTGTGAAAATGGCCATACGCCCCAAACCATTATGCAGATTTAATGCAATCCAAATCAAAATACCATTAGCATACCTTACAGATCTACAGAAAACATCCCTAAAATTCATCTGGAACCAGAAGAGACATAGTTAGCAAAGCAATCCTGGACAACAAAGGAAAGGCAGGAGGCATCACAATCTTTGACTTGAAACTATACTACAAAGTTACTGTGATAAAATCAGCACAGTCCTGGAAAAAAAAACCCTAGAGATCAGTAGAGTAGATTAGCAAACTCAGAAACAATTACAAACGCACTTAGCCACCTTATCTTTGACAAAGGGATTAAATATGCTCATGAGGGAAAGCTAGCCTCTTTCTTCTTATAAATGGTGCCGGAAAAACTTGCTTTCCACATATCAAAAACTAAAACTAGACCCATGTCTATCACCATGCACAAAGCTAAAGTCAAAATGGATCAAAGATCTAAATATTAAAACAGAAACACTAAACCGGCTGGAAGAGAAATTAGGTAGAAATCTCGAAAACATAGGGGTAGGCAGAGAGTTCATGAACAAAAGCCAAACTGCATGGGAAATACGTCAAAGAATCAACAACTGGGATCTTAACTTATTAACAAGTTTTGCATATCAAAAGAAATCACCAACAGAGTAAAAAGAAAACCCATGAATTGAGGAAAATGTTGAGCCAAACTGTCCCTTAGAGGAAAAACTTCTATCTAGAGTGCATAAAGAATTGAAAAAAATCAGGTCCTCCAAATTGAAGGAACCAATCCAAAAATGAGCATCTGAGATGAATGTACATTTGTCAGATTAGGAAATACACATGAAAATAAATATATGAAAGATGTTCAACATCATTGGTCATTCAAGAAATGCAAATGAAAACAGCACTGAGATTTCATCTCACCCAAGAAAGAATGGCTGTTATCAAGAAGCCAAACAATAAAAAATTCTAAGGGAGGGTGCTGTGGAGAAAAAGGCATCTGCCACCACTGTGGGTGGAAGGACTGGTGCAAGCACTATAAAGTATGAAGATTCCTCAAAACACTAGGATTGGAGGTGCCATTTGACCCATTTCCCTGCTGAATATTTTCCCAGAAATGCTTGAAAACATCATGCCATAGCAATCTATGTGCACTCATGTTTACAGCAGCACAATTAATAGTAATTAAATCTGGAATCAACCCAAATGTACTTGATTTCAGGAATGGACTTTAAAAATGATATTTTATACAATGGAGTACTACTGAGTTATAAAGAAAGACAAACCTGAGGATTGTATAGGTAAATGAATGCAACTTTAGACCACATTCAAATGAAATAAATCAGAATGGCATGTGTAAACATTGTAGTATTTCCATAGCCTAAGAAACTGAGAGTTAAATCAGATTTTAAAAAATTGTATGATATTGTGAAGTGGGAAGAAATTCTCAAAAGGAAAGAACAAGTGGGGTTGGGGGAAAGGATAAAAAAAGGAGGGAAAAGAAATACACACACACACACACACACACACACATGTCGGTTCTCAGGTAATATAATGTTGATAGACTTAATAGTGATTCATAAGAACTGCTAAAGCTGTGTTATAATGTCCAAGTTGTAGAATGTTAGTAAGTATGTCTTTGTATCTCGAGACTGGTTTAAAGAAGTATATATGTACTTGTCAAGTTGACAAGGGGTGGATTGTGGTGGTTGATACATTGTGTCAACCTCAGGAGTCAGAAGCTTACCATTCTGTCCTAAGGCGTGGAGGCCCTGCCCTAGCGTGGGAAGGGCCTGCTCACCCTAGAGTGACTCAGCACTTAAAGGGTATATAAAGGGGTTGAGGAAGGCTTCTATGTGCCCCACTTCCTTGGAGGATTTCTGGTCTTCACAGTCAGCGTGGAAAGAAGAGAGAGAGGCTTGATAGACTCCATGGCTGCTGCTGCTCCTCTGCTGTTTCCTTGTTTTCTGATGCCATCTGCCTTGGAGCCAGTGAGGTATGGACTGAAACCTCCACTGACTATGAGCTAAATAAACCTTTCCTTCCTTAACTTTGGGTGTCAGGGATTTTGTCCCAGCAATGAGAGAACCAAGACAATATACAACATAGCTCAGATAATTATAGTACTAAATTGTATTAGTTCATGGTAAAGAAAATTTTCTGCTTATTTTGTTGGACCAATTTTTCAGGCCTGTATTTTGTGATCTGAGCAACTACTTTGAAGATAATATGCAATGTATTAATCATTGTTAATTTCATATGGTTTTGAAATTCTGTGTCATTTTTTATTTTTCTCTTTAAAATAACAAATACTTATTCTGTGTCAGGTAACGTTCAAAATAATAGCAAGCAAGCATTGCCTCATTTCAGTCTCATAGCACTTTGATGTAGGTTAACTCCATGAGTTCCACACGATGAAGAGACTGATGCTTAAAGTTGCACAGCTAGAAAGAATTAAACACAGGAAGACTGACAGTGCTCACTCTTGTCCACAAACCCCAGGGCAAGAGGAGATGCTAAGATTTGCATGTGTTCCCTGAAGCTCATGTGTTGGAAACTTAGTCCTCAAAATCATAGGTTAACAACTCTTGGAGTTAGAGGCTTTGGCAATGTTGATTAGGGTTAGATGAGGTTGGGGATGCAGCTCATGATGGGATTGTTCCTCTTATAAGAAGAGGAAGAGGGACCCAAGCTATCATTTTGGCTGTGCCCAGCCTTGAGATGCCCTCACCAAACACCAGTGTCATACCTCAGATCACACAGGCTCCAGAAGTATGAGGCAAACATGGTCTCCATTACCTACACTCACTCTGTGCTACTAAGCTACAGCATCAGACAACAGACTGATACAGGAGTGCAGTGAGATGAGACTCTGGAATGGACCCCTAGCATTCAATGGGACCATGGAGAGACCCTCAGTGCTGTGGGATTTTGAAAAGTTTCTAAGCATTCACTACCTGAAGCTGCTCAAGTCCTTTTTTGGGCCACCTGGGCATTTATTTCTGCCCCACGCCTCAGCATGTCCACCTAGTGACCTAGTGACCTAGGCTGGGCTCAGCTGGGTTTGATCATGCCCAGCTAGATGCACAGCTGCTGTGTGCATCCCTCAGCCTCCTTGGACTAGAAGTGTGACCTGAGGAGTATGCTCTACTGGTGCTGAAGGCAGGACAAAGGGAGGGAAAGCTCCCTGCTACAGACCTCTCAAGCATCTAATGCTCCCTTCTCATCCTCTCACATCTATTGGTCAAAGTGTCCCAGGGTCAGGACCAGGTTAGGTGACTCACATGCCTCCCTAGAGATGGGAGGAGATTTGCTGAATAGTAATATATTATTCTCCATCTTCACTGTGGTTTCCCTCTCAGTTGGGGCTCCCAAATACTCTGGTGGACATGGTCACTTATAGAGCAGACAACACTGCCATAGGTCTGGGCACCCATTGACACATTGTCTCCTATGTCACTCAGAACCAGTGTCTGTCACCTCCAGCTCTAAGCTGAGTCCTCCTCTGATCTGCCCCCCCCCCCACATCAGGACATGAAGCCCCTCTTCTAAGGAGCTCATCTCTGGTGAAGCTGTGTCTCCTTTCAGCTGCTCCTGGGGTGTGCCCACCAGTGGCCCAGGTAACAGTCACCATCCCTGACATGTGACCAAACTGTCTCTTTCTTACCTGGGCCCATTGGACTGGTGATCTCTTTGAGCTGGTCTTTCTCTGTGATCAGAACGTCTCCAGGAGAGGCATTAATTGTTCCCTGAGCCTCAGCTTTCAGGCTTAAAAAGCCTCCTTTAATTGGCTGCTCCCTGCAGGTAGGCTTTGTCCCATTGGCCCCTTCCAGGCCCTTTGATGTGCCTCGCTCTGGCTTTCCATGCAGACCTGTGGCTTTGAAAGACTTGTCCATTTCCTGATCTGTGGGTACATATGCTTTCTTTAAAGAGTTTCTCACTTGAGCTAAGTTCAAATATCCAGGTCATTGACCATCACACAGCCCCTCTTTCCAGCCCAGGGCCGCTGTGCAAATATCAAATCGTCATGCCCCAAAGTTTCCCACTGAACAGGGCATGTGCCCTAGATTGCTCTTCAGGACACAGCAGATACCAGGCCCTACATCCAGTCTTTCCCAGGTGATTTCAATTTTCCTAGGGGCCCACAAGGCCCACTCCACATGCTGATGCTGCCCACTGGGCCAGAATAAGACATAACAGACTCACCCCTGTGTGTTACACCATGTCACAGGGGCCTTGTTGCTGTTGCTTGGGCTTTTAGGAGCTACAGATCTTCCAAAGCTGACCCTTGGGTATCCTGAATCAAGAATGGACCTGGACAACTGTCACCATACCATGCTCAGGACACCCACTGCCCACCCAATTCAACTCAGGCTCTGTTGTGTGAATAGTACTGTCCTGCTAAGCCACATGCTCACTTAGGGTTAAGTCCCCTTAGAGAAGCTCCCTGTGAGACTCCCCAGGTAAGGTCAGTTTGCAGGCTCCAGCAGAGATCCCTGCTTGTCAATTGAATTGAAGCCCATATCAACATAATTATTTTTACAGGAAAGCAAGTGATACATTAGTTTGAAGCATGACCAAAATAAGGGGATTTCAGGGAATTCAACCTAAAAGGAGAAACACTTCTGTCCAAGCCAGAGCCCTAGCTCATTCCCAATGGCACGGAAAAGGCAACCTTTGGATGCCTTGTGATTACATTTCCATTTAGAGTTAACATTTCTCCAGCTGCTGAGAACTATAAAGGTCTCTGGCCCAATCTGTGGGAAGCTAGGGGAACAATCAGTATCATTATTAATATTCTGTATATAATTTCAAAAGAGAATTGTGGAGAATCATGGAATAGGAGTGGAGCAGGCCAGCTAAACCAAAATGATCATGTCCTTTGCAAGGGGCTGTGATTGGCTAAATTAAGTCCCCGGATTGGAAATGTCATGTGCAACCAATTTTCTTCAGGCTGGCAGGAGCTGGGGTGGGGGTTGGGGCATTAACAGGAATCCGAATGATTGACACAAAGTTGAAATATCCCATCCAGCACAAAAGCGAAGACTACAACTCAGATGCTGGGCAGGCTCCGGCCTGAGCGCCACCGACTTTATTCATCGCTATGCTCAGGTACCAGTCACTCTAGCTCCATCTGGTCACTGAGCCATAAATATGATTTCTTACCACCTGACCAGAACTCCTGCAGGGAGGCCTGGGACTCCAGATGGACAGCTCAGATGCTGGGCAGACTGTGTCCTTCCGTGCTTCTCAGGGACCTGGGGTTCAGGGACACGGAAGAGCCACTCTGGAAAGGATGTCCCACTCTGTGGCAGACTCAAAAGGAAGCCAAGAGTCACCTGAGCCAGCGTTTTGCAGAGCTCTGCGTTTCCTGAGCCCTGGCTCAAAGGCAGGACTCTAATGACATGGAGACAGAGTCGCTCCATTTGGGATTTTAAGGAGTAGTGGAGCCTTCCTTTCAGTTTCCTGCAGTCCTTCTGGTTACGCAGGTCTCTGCACACACTTGTTAACTTCTCTTGATTTAACTAAGGGCATCAAGGTTTAGGTCAGATTGTCAGGCAGATAATTTTGTAATTCTCTTTCATTTTCATCTTGTTTGAAATATCAAATATATATGATGTATATAGGGCTGGGGAGATAGCTCAGCAGCTTAAGCACCTTCCTGACCATGCGCAAGGTCCTGAGTTTGATCCTGGGAACAACAACAAAAAAGAGGGCATGCATAGGTCCTGCGCAAGGATGATGCCATTTAT
>PVKN010031126.1:0-12580 GCA_004027915.1 Capromys pilorides | reverse complement strand
AAAAAAAAAAGTCTGCTGTCACCTTTTCCCCAGGTGTGGGCCTGACAAACTAGGGCATGCAGGGTCTGTGGTGCAGGTGAGCCCAACCTAGATGCCATCCCAGGGAGGCCCTCGGGCTGCAGTAGGCAGAGGCCTGGGGACCCTGGGTGAGCTGTGGGGTGCAGGGCAGAGCCCCAGTGGAGAATCTGCTGAGACCCCACCTGCATGGGAGATGGTTTCTGCCAGCCTGGCCTGAGCTCTGCCCTTGCTGTCCCTGTGCAGGGCTGAGAAGGTGGGGGCACCTCTCGAGGAGGGGCAGTCAGAGGGTGACACTGAATGTCCAGTCTGCCCCAAGCTGAGCTGTTGAGTGGCAGGCTTTCATGGTTTTGGAAAAGAGATTTGTGTTTTGTTTTTTTGAGACGGGGTCTCACGATGTGGTTCAGGCAGGTCTTGGACTCACTGTGGAGCCCATGTGGTCTCAGATTCGCAGCAGTCCTCCTGCCTCAACCTCCTGAGGGCTGGGATCCCAGGTGTGTAGTACCATGCCTAGCTGGAAGAGACATTGTGACAGTCCCCCATCTCCAAGAGTGACATCTCCTAACTTGGTCTGCTCTGGCAAGGGTTTTGACCTCTCCTGTGTTCTATTTATTTATTTATTTGTTTGCTTGTTGTGTTCGTTTGTTTATTTATTCATTTTGTGGCTGGCTCAGCCTGCCCTGGTGGTGGCGCTGGCGCAGCATGTGGTGCTGGCGATGGAACTGCAGTCCCCGCAGTTGCCTGAGCCCTCCTAAGCAGGCGCTTTAGACCTCTGAACCATCTCGCCGGCCCCTCTCCTGTGTTCTTAGACCAAAGGGAGACCTCAGGGTCCCACGGTGGCTCTGTGCTTGCACAAGGTGACCCTTTTCTGTGGGAGACAAGGAGGGGGAGATCCTGAGCTGTGGCTGGGGCTGAGGGGCCTGGAGAATGCAGTGGGGTGGGAGAGAGCCATGGCCCTGCCCTCTGGGCTCTGAGGGACCTCGGGCAGTGGCTGTGCCACGTGGGGCCAGCAGGGGGCTCTGCTGCCCCAGGCCTGCCCGCATGGCTGCAACCCCAATGTACTTGGCAGGGAGGGCTGTTTCCCTGGAGGCCGGAGGGCAGGGCGTGGCTGTGTGTCCAGGTGGCTGCAGGTTGTGGGACTGGAGTGTGTGTGTGTGTGTGTGTGTGTGTGTGTGTGTGTGTGTGTGTCTGTGCACGGGTGTGCTTGCTCCGGCCTGTGTGTGCTCCGGAGAGTCTCATGTAGGGACCCCACACGGGGCAGCCTGACCCGGAGTTTGGCTGGGAAGAGTGTGGGCGTCCCTCCGTCCAGCTATGAGGGACACAGGTCCCCTTCCCAGCAGGAGCGTGAGGGGCTGCGAGCAGGCGTGAGCTGAGAGATGGAAGGACAGGACCTCGGGTGGGGACATTGCCTCTTCTCGTAACTTTAAGTTTTTTCTCCTTTCTGCACTTGAATTCTGACTCCGTCAACTACACTGCTATTTTGTTTTGTTTAGTTTTGAGTCAGGGTCTCACTCCGTAATTCAGGCTGGCTTTGAACGCACCGCAGTCCTTCTGCCTCAGCCTCCCGCATGCTGGGATGACAAGTGTGCACCCTCACGCCTGGTGGGTGCAGTTGGCGCCACCATCCACCTCTGCAACTTGTCCATCTCCCCAAACTGAAATTCTGAAGGTGTTAAAAAGCCCTTGGCCTGGGGGCTGAGGAGATAGCGCCATGGCACAAGGGCCTGCCTGGCAAGTGCAAGGTCCTTGAGTTTCAACCCTGGTCCCGCAAAAAAAAAACAAACTTCGGCCTGGGGATGTAGCTCAGTGGCCCAAGGGCTTGCTTGGCAAGCACAAGGTCCTGAGTTCCATTATTGGTACGAATAATAATAATAATAATAATAATAATAATAATAATAATAATAATAATCTCGTTTCTGCTACTACCATTCTGCCTGTGTCTCCTGAATCTAAGTGTTTCTTCCGTAGATTGGAGCAATGCTATACTTGTCCTGTTGGCTAATTTCATTAGAATGATGTCTTCGGGGCTTATTCATGTCAGAACATGTGTGAGAACTTCATTCCTCTTTTGCTTTGTGTCATCTTTTTGCGACAAATCTTCCTATGTATTCCAGGCTGGCCTGGAACTCACGGCCGATCCTCCCGCCCAGTGGTGAGATTTCAGGCCCGTGCACCACACCCCAATTGCCGTTGACAGTTTTTGAGCTCCTGTTCTGGACAGGGCAAAGCCATTTGTGAAAATCCAACAGCTGCCCTTGGGAATCGGTGCAGTGGGAGATGGGCTGTGAGTGGAGGGAGGGCCAGGCCACACCCTGAGGGACACTGAGGACTGCAGTGTGTACAGGGGTGTCCCCAGACCAGATAGGCGCAGGGACCAGGAGGGCACCTGCAGACAAGAGACAGCGGAGACTGCTGGGTGGAGTGGACGGGTGGAGAGGGACTGCGGTGCCCCTGGCCCTGGCCCAGGTCGCCTGTGGTTCCTGGGTGGTGGCTCTGCTGTTTACTTTGTGGCTGGCTTGGGGCTCCTACTTTTCTACAAGTGCTTATTTCCCACCATGAGCAAAGACTTTTGTCCCTCGGTGTCCCAGAGGCGGGCACCAGCCCTCCTGTCACGTGTGGATTCTACCAGCCTGGCACCTTTGTCCTGGCCCTTGCCTGCTGGTTGGGCCTTATAAGGACGCAGGAGTGGGGGCTGGTGACCTGAGGGGTGGAGATGGTGTGTTGACTCAAGTTGTCCAGGTCTGTGTGTGTCACAGTCTTTCTTTCTTTTTTTTTTTTGTCTTTTT
The DNA here is from genome assembly GCA_004027915.1 of Capromys pilorides. NCBI lineage: Eukaryota > Metazoa > Chordata > Mammalia > Rodentia > Capromyidae > Capromys > Capromys pilorides. The sequence goes on along the minus strand of PVKN010031126.1, from coordinate 9,779 downwards.
GAGACAGGGTCTCACTATGCCATTCAGGCTGGCCTTGAGCTCACTTTTGTAACCCAGGCTGGTCTCGAACTCGCTCCCATCTTCCTGCCTTAGCCTTCCAAGTGTGAGATTACAGGCGTGTGCCACCATGCCCGGCTCATGTGTCATAGTCTTCTGCACAAGTGCTTACACATCTGGATGTGTGACTGCATATAAGAGTGATCGCCCACAATGCGACCAACGCAGCTTGCATTTATTAAGCGCCAACTGTGTGCTCTGGGCTGGGATGAACCTCTGTTGTTGCTTTATCCTCCCAACACCCTTTGAGAGATGAGTAATTTGCCTGCGTGTCCCAGCTAGAAAGTGGTGGGGCTGGGCGTGGTGGCACGGGCTTGTATGATCCCAGGGCTGGGGGAGGCTGAGGCAGGAGGATCACTGTGAGTTCAAAGGCTGCCTGGATACATAGTAGGATCTTGTGTTTAAAAACAAGGAAGGAATTTTAAAAAGAAAGAATGATAGATTGTGGAGATTCAGACCCAAGAGTTCTGGACTCCAGGACCTGTAGCTAGCCCCAGTTCACTCCTATTCAGGGTGTCTCTTGTGTCTTTGTCCCTCCAGGATGGTGGTGGTTGCCTGACACCCCAAGTATTTTGTCCCCACCTCTGCCTTCCTTGACTATGAGGCAGAGTAAGTGGGGAGGGAGAGCTGGGGTCTGGGAGAACCTCTGCACCATCCCCTGCCCCAGCTGGGCCTGCTGCGGGGTCCCAAGTCCCTAGGGCCTCCAGGGTGCTGGCTGGCCCAGCCACCTCCCCTGCTAGGCCTGTGAGGACCCGTCTGGTGAGGCGGAGCCTCCGCCCCCAGGGCTGGGAACCCGGCTGTGAATGGGCTGAAGGGTGGGGGAGGAGACAGGCCAGGCAGGGTGCAGGGGCGGGCCAGGCAGGGCGCAGGGGCGTGGGCCAGAGGGCGGCGCCGGTGTCACATTGCCCGCATGCCTGGGGTGGCGTGGGCCCTGGCTCTTCCCTGTGCTGTGTGAGCTGAGGGGGCAGTGTGCTGGGAGAGTGCGGTGGCTTGGGAACCTCTTGGTGCTGTGTGAACTCTGGGTGATTCCTTGGGGACAGTCGCAGAGCTGTCACCTTGTGGCTTGGGGCCTGGATGCCCGGAGGAGGCACCGACCAAGCCAGAGGGAGGAAAAGCTGTCAGCTGAGGGGCCCCTCTCCTCACTTCCGGTCCCCACGCCCGGATGATAGCAATGTCTTTCTCCTGCCCCTGACCTCTGTGCTCCCGGATGCTCTCCTCAGCTTCCTCGCTCTGACCCTGGCGACAGCTCACCCACCAACACTGCCCCTCTGAGCACAGTCCAACCCCCCTTGCTGGGTGGGGTTTTCCTTAGGGGGTGGACACCGCAGCTGACTGGGCCTGAGACTAGAGCTTCAGGACACCCCACGAAGTTTCAGGAGCTGGGGAACTCGTGAGAGCGGGGTCTACTTAGTCCTTGGGGTATCCCCAGCCTCGGCCCACAGCACGTTGTGGAGAGGTCTGAGCAAGAATTGGAAGCCTGGATCTGGGCCCAGCTTCCTAGAGGCCAGGTCTTGAGTCAGTCTCAAGGGCCGGAGCTAAGATGGGTTCTGTTAAAAATTGGGATGCAAGCCAGCAGTCGCAGCACTGGGAGGCTGAGGCAGGAGGGCCTGAGCTCAGGGCCAGCCTGGGCTGCCTGGTAGCTTCCAAGCCAGGCTGAACTACACAGTGAGACCTTGTCTCAACACAAAACAAAATAAATAAACAAACCAAGGATCCCTGCTGTCTCCTGGCGAGCCCTCAACGGAAGAGTGAAATGGGAACTAGCAAGAGTGCTTTCAGGGGTGTCCTCCCTTTGCAGTTCAGCCTCCAACCCCCACGGCAGGGCTCCCGGGGAAGATGGGGTTGGACAGATTTTGCAAGCTGGTTAGCGGGAGGACTGGTCCGTGGGTAAATCCTGCCCCAGGGAGAGGAAGCCTGGGGGAGGGAGGGCTGCCGGCAGGAAGGCCCGGAATAGAATCTCAGCGACGCCTGGTATTTCCCAGGCCAGCCCCTCCCCCGCTGCCGAGGGGGCCACCCCACATTCCTTTCCCAGAGGAAATGGGGCGGGCTCAGGCTCCCCAGGCGCTGCTCTGCACTGTTAGGGTGGGAAGCGCAGTTCGCAGGCCTCAGGCCTGCGGCTGGGTCTGGCCGCTTTCAGGTGTCTGAGGGCAGAAACTGCTGCCCTGTCCCCACCTCTCCCTTTCCTGGATGCTCCCCCCCAACCCTTCACAATTTTTTGATAGAGTTAAGATGGACCCCAAGCTGGCGGATTCTCCTGCCTCAACCTCCCTGAATGCTGGGACTCCAGATGTGCGCTGCTGCCACGCTTTTCCTTAGGGGCAGGGTCGCCCCTGTCAGCCTGGCTGGACTAGGGGCCACAGCAAGCGAGGGCAGTCCGCTTCCAGGGAGGTCTGATGAGGGGCACGTGGCAGGGAGGCGCCTGCCAGCAAGGGCAGCGGCCGGCAGACCCAGAGCCCTGCCGTCCCTGCTCCTGATGGATGCGTCCTGTCCGCCCGCAATCCCTTCCCTCGTTCCCCGGGCCCTCCTGACTCAGCGGCCACAGCTCTTCCCGAGGGCTTCCGCCAGGAAGGGGGTGGGAGTCCAGCTCTGGCTTGGGGCCACGAGCGGCAAACAGGAAACAGGAGAACAAACGAACAAACGGCGACCTGGCCTCCTCCCTTGCGTCTGCTCCTGCGCACCCAGGCCCCGCCTCTCACCTTCCTCCTCCTTGGTCACCTCCAGCCACCAGCCCGCGTGGGGGTGACTGCCCTGGGTCACCTACCCCTTCTCTCCGTGGGGGCCTTGGGCTGAAAATGACAGGATGGAGAGGGAGGGAGTTTGCCTCATTATCCTTTCTGGCGGGCTCTGGAGAGACCCAGCCCTTTGCAACTGCTGCTCCCGGCTGCTGGCTGGAGTTTGGGGGTCAGACCCAAAGTAGGGGTTTCGGGCTCTGAGGGTGGTGTCCCAGTGTGGGGTCTCCACATGCTGGGTTGCAGGCCCAGGCCACACAGCAGCAGTGCAGTAGGGAATAGTTTAGTGGGACAGGAAGGGTGGCCTGAGGACACTTGCACCCCCCAAGGCCAGGCAGCCCTGCCCAGGAGGGGAAGGGGCCAGGAGGAGGGCCCCAGGAGGGGGAGCAGGGCAGGCCTGGCACAGAGGGGGCTTCCTGTCTGGCTCACACAGCCTCTGGGGCCCTGGGGTGGGGACTCCACCAGGTGCCCAAGGTGTACTGTCCCCCACGCAGGGTGTCGTCTGTCCGTGGGCAGTGGCTTGCGGGAGCAGTTTGCTAGGGACCTGTGAGGGTGCGTGCCGTGGGTGTGCTTTCCCGGGCTCCGTGCCTGTGTGGCAGATGCATCTCTGGGTGCCTTTGGGGGCCGGGCAGGGTGTCCATGCACAGCATGCAGTGTGTGAATGGCTGTTTCTGTGGGGCGCGAGGAATGGACGTGAGCGTGGGTGGGTGGGTGTGCTGCGGGTCTACTTGAGTGTGCAGTCAGTGCAGGTGTGAACCTGTGTTTCTTTGGGTGTGCGTGAGGAGGGCGTGAAGTGAGGCGTGCAACCATGGGTGTGAGTGCTCGGGTTCTTGGGAGGCTGTGCTCCTGTGCGTGCTGTGTGTGTGTGTGCGCGCGCGCCTGCACGCGTGTGGCGGCAGCTGTGGACCGGCTCACTCTGGGGCCGCCCCCTAGGGGAGGCGTCTGCCTCCACCACAGTGTCCCTGCCCAGCCGGCGCCTTTGGCTTTTGGGGCGCGGGAGCGACGCGCACCCTCCAGCCGTGCTGCCTCCCTCAGCGCGAGCTGCCCGTCCCCTCGGGGCCTGCGGCTCCGGGGGGCGGGCGGGGACGCCTGGGCCCCCCGTGCGGCCCAGGGGCCTGGGGACGCCGCCCACCGGGCTCCGAGCCAGTCCAGCAGCCCGGGGGCCCAGCAGGAGATCGGGTAGCAGCCAAACCCGGTGGGCCCCGCGGGGCGCAGCGCTCGGGGGCAGCCCGGCGTGGCGTGTGGAGCGCGCGGCTGTGGGGGGCTGGCGCTGGGCGCGCGCCGTCGGCGTGGACTGCAGCTCCCCAGAGCCGCGCTGCGTCTGGATGCCCTGCCTGGGCCACCGTGGACCGCACCGGGCCAGGGTGAGTCCCCCTGCCAGGAGGATGTGGGGAGTTGGGGCACGGGGCCTGGGCGTATGGGTTGGAGCCCCCAGGGTGCTGCAGGGGGCCCCGGGTCTGGGCAGAGGCCTCGGGACTCAGTCCTCTTAAGGCTGGCAGGCAGTGGAGGGACAGAAGCGACTGGTGGTATCTAGGAATACCAGAGTCAGAGTTGGGGTTGACAAGGAGCTTGGCCCCAGCACCGAGATATGGAGCACTGGGTAGCCCTGTGCGCAGAAGGGTCTGGGCTCCAAGCAGGAGGGCTCCCCAGAGGCGCAGGGCGCTGAGGTGAAAGGATGGCCCCCGGCAGGCAAGGGCGACCACAGGGCGGTAGTGGTGGGCCTGGGGATGATGAGTTCTGATGTCCGAGATCTGCTGGGCTGGTGGGGCATGAGTCACCGTGGGCACCGTGCCCGCCCGCCCGAGCCGTGCACTCCCTGCAGTGACCTCTTTATGCTCCTGGGGGAGGAGCTGCACTTCTGGGTTCTCATTCTTGGGGTTGTCAACCTACTACTGCACTTCTGTGTCAGCTGGTGGTGCCACCAGCAGGTGTCCCTGGATGTCTCTTTCTTCCTGGCGGGATCTGGGCTAGGAAGGCTTAATCAATAATGTCCCAGGCCCTCAAGTGTCCCCTGGGTCCCCAGAACTCAGAGCCTGTGTCTGAGAGGCAGAACTGGTGAGTGTGTGAGCCATGCTGTGTCTCGATCTTCTTAGAAACTGTGGAGCATTCCACGCCAGATGTTTCTGTTTCTGTACGTGTCACCTCCTGCTGGAAGTGGCAGCAGGGCCCAGAGTGACCCTAGTCAGAGGGGATGAGTGGACGTTGCGTGTCGTGAAGGACTGAGGTGAGAGTGAAGAACAGCTTCCAGCTGGGAGCCACTGCCCTGGCAGGATTTGTGACAGCTCATCTTCCGGCTGGATAGTGGTGACATTCATGTGGCCTGTAGGAAGAAACGGAAGGAAGGGAAAGGCAGAGATAAGAAAAGGGACGTCAGGAGAGTGTGGGTGAGGGGAGGACCTGAGCAAGGAGGAGGAGCACGGCACCCCAGAGCACTGGATCACAGGCAGGGCCCCTCACCCCCAGGGAGCAGCACCCCATGCAGCTGGCGACTCCAGGCGGGATGTGCACTGGGGGAGGGGCAGGGGGCGTGCGGGGACCTGTCCCAGGCACTTCTCATCACTGGGGCAGCTGGTGGCTTAAACCTTAATCCAGGACACCAGTGGAACAATGGCTCTGCGAACAGCTTTGTGGGTGGGGACAGGGAGGGGGGCTGCTCGCACTGGAGAGGAGCAGGAGCTTCCGTGGGGGGCAGAAGGGGTCCTCCCGATCTTCCTGTTTCTGATCAGCTGCTTGCTGGTTGGCAGAGTGGGAAGCAGAGCAGAGTTCAGACCTCCGCAGGATCCACAGCAGATCTCTGAGCTCCCAGAGACTCTTGGGACGAAGGCTGCAAGGGGAAGGAGCTGGGGATGTCCCTGAGTCGTCCTCCCCCCGAGAGTGTCTAGTCTAGGGATGATCCAGATCTGGCTAGGTGTCTTCTGCAAATGGGGAGCCCAGCCCCCCTGTAGGTTTTCCCCAGCTGCGTGATTCTAGAGTCTGCCCTGCCTCAACCTTTTTCCTGTCCCCTGCCTGCTCTGTGCCCCTGGGACGCCACTTAGCCTTCCGCTTGGTGCATAGCCCCTGAGCTTGCCAGACTGTCTCGGCCTCCCACCCATGCAGGAAAGGCCAGGACCGCGTGAACCACCCTGGCAGTGACCCTGTGGCATCGCCCGCCAGGGCCGAGGGTGTGGCTGCGACTTCTGTAGTGGGGTGAAGCCGGAGCTGCGCCCCCCGGGCCCAGGCCTTCCTCCCTCAGTGCAGGACGATGCCAGGGAGGAGCGAGGAGCTGAGCACTGCTGGCGTGGGGGCGTTGCCCTCTGGAGTCCCATGAGGGTTGGGCTGGGCTGCCAGTGTTGGGTGGTGTCCCCTGGGGGCCTCCCCTGGGTGCGCATCTTCTCTGTTGGCCTCTGTGCACAGGCTCCGCAGTCCTCCTGCCACCCACTGTCCTCTGTGTCCAGGGAGACATGAGAGGGTCTTCTCTCAGGTGCCACCTGACCTCCTCTTGGGCACCATGGCCATCCCAGCCTCTCCTGGGAACCCAGCCAAGCTCTGGGACCTGCAGCTGTCCCTTCAGCCCCATCCCATGTTCCCTCTATGCCTCAAAGCACTTGGTCCCCACATTCCTGCTGCCATTCCCGAGGGCCACATCTGGGCCACGCATCTTGTGTCCACGCACGTCTGTCTGCGGTTACTCATGTTTCTGCCCACGTGGGCGTGTGGCCTGCGTGTGGCTCTGGATCTGCCTGCCTGTGTTTGCTTGTGTACTTGTGTGTGAGCGCAGTGTTCTGTTTCTGTGAGCGCGTGTGTCTGGGCACATGCGTGTGAGTTGGCACGTCCAGGGAGGAAGGCTGTGGGTGCACCCTGCACGTAGTAAGTGTGCGGCCAGTTTGCCACACTGAGTGCACACCTGGTCCTGCTGGCTTTTCAGGGGCTGAAGGGACATGGAGGCTGGAGCTGCTGAGCTGATGTGGGCAGAGGGGGGCCTGAGGTCCCGGGCAGAGTGCCGGCCGCCTGCCGCTCACCCTCACAACTCCCTCGCAGTTGCCGCTGGGCCCAAAAGATGGGTGCTCTCCCGGGCGCCCGATGCCCTGGCCGGGGCCGAGGACGCTGCTGCTACGCAAGAGTCTCCAGGACGGCTTCGGCTTCACCCTGCGGCACTTCATCGTGTACCCGCCGGAGTCAGCCGTGCACTGTGGCCTGAAGGTAGAGCTCGCCTGCCCCCGGCCTCCCCAGAGCCCAGAGGCTCCTAGGGTGGGGCGCTCCTGGGGCGAAGCCCGGGTGCCCTCTGACAGGGCCCGGGAGGAGGGCTGCAGGGGCTGGGTGCCAGTGCCATGTGACCGGGACAGACCCCTGCCACTGTGGCCTGGGTCTCCCCAAGGAGAGGGACAGCAGCTGCTTCAGGGCAGGGGACCCGGAGGTCGGACCCAGGTGGCCTTTCTGGAAAGTGAGCAGCTGCTTTGGGAAAGTTGGGCCTGCAGGCCCACTGGTGACTTCTGAGCTGGGCCTGTGGTCCCTGTCCCCAGAGCTTGCAGTCGGCCCCAGTACACCTCTGGGCCTTCCCAGCATGCCCCAGGCCTGCCTGGACCCCAGTGATCCTTCCCAGCATGCCTCAGGCCCGCAAGGCTGCAGTGGGGCTCTGGAAAGAGCCTCAGGATGGGACAGAGGGCCTGTGGTCATGGGATACCTCCTGGGCTGTAGCTTCACTGGCCTTCAGCAGCTTTTCTACTGCGCCTGGGGTGCTCTTATTGCTTTGGTCGCAGAGAAGCCTCCCAGCCTTAATATAAATGTCCACTTCTGGGGTGGGGGTGGGGACTGGCTCCTTGGCCCAGCCTGAGGCTGTGGGTCAAGGCTCAGCCAAGAGGAGGACTAGGGCAGCCGTTAGAGCCCCCATGAGGGCCCGGTCCCCTCTACTTGCAGGGGAGAAGAGAGATTCATGCTGAGGTCTGGAGCGTCCTCCCGCTCTCTGATCTGCCTATCGCAGCTGTTGGGGGTCTCCCTTGGGGGCCTTGGTCTCTGCCAGAGAACAAAGCATCTGGTTTTGCGGCCTTTGAGTGCTTCCGTGTCTGCACGCACACACATGTGCGTGGGTCGCTGGGCACAGGTGTGCAGGCACACCCCTCCGTAAACGCATGCATGTGGCACTGGTCCACTGGTCGCAGCTACGCGCCAGGGAAGCAGCGATGTGTGGCACTGCCCACCCCTCATGCCCAAGGACACCTGCCCCGCAGCCCTGGAGCCCCCTCCTTCCCAGCCCCTGCCACTTTCACTCAGGCACCCTACAGATGGGGGAACAGCGGTGGCAGCAGTGTCCTAGGGTTGGGGGACACAGGCCCAGCCTTGTCACCTTTGGGGACCCAGGAGGACAGGGGCCTGGCCGTCCCCGGCTTCCAGCTGCCCCGAAGCCCGTGGGGGCTCAGCCATCTGAGTAGATCCATCGACTCTGCCACCAGGCTCTGCCTGTCACCTCCCGTCAGCGCGCACCCACGCAGCAGGGGCCCCACCCTGGCCACCAGTGGGTGCTGGGTGCAGCTCCTGCTCTGGGAGGCCTCCAGTGTGTCAGGCTGTCACAGTCTGTGAAGTGGCCCCATGTCTGTGGAGAGGGCTCTAAAAGGCCCCATCCTGCTGGTCTGGCCCTGAGTTTGTCCTTCCTCAGCCTGGGTGCCTCCCACAGCAGCACTCCTTTCCAGGAGATCCCTGGGGCCTCCTGAGGGTGCCCTGGCTCTGTACCTTGCGGCCTGAGAGCCCCCTGCCTTGCCTGGTGTCCGTGTCAGCAGGGCGGGCACAGCCTCTCCTCCGCCTGGATGCTTTAACCTGACTCCCGTCAGTTTTTGTCGACAGCAGGTCCCCGCCCTGCGTGTGTTGCTTGTTCTGCCACCCAGGGTGTGTGTGACCTGTCCCCTCCCTGCATTCCCCTCCTGCCGCTCCCCAGTGTGCCCTGAAGTCCCTCCCCAGAGCCAGCTAATCTGGCCTTCCCCACACGCCCATTCTCTGAGCTAGGGAGATAGCACCGTTGGCACTTGTCACCTGCTTATCTGTGTCCCCTGCATTTCAGCGTGTGCCTTCCAGCGGGCAGGGACAGGGTCTTGGAGCACTGGGTTCCTAGGTGGCTGGGGTGTGGGTGCTGTGGGGGCGGCAGGTGGCCAAGGGGCTTGACCTGGGAGTTAGGGTACAGTGGGCAGCCTTTGCCCCCTCCTGGCTTGCTGGGAGGAGGTGGGGGGCTCTGGGCTCCGCGGTGCCGCTGAGGGCTGGGTCCACTCTGTTGCTGCAGGAGGAAGAGAATGGAGGCCGAGGAACGGGAGGAAGAGGTGAGTGGTGCGGGCTCGTGGAGGTGCCTGGCTCAGGCCTCGTCTCTCCCACTCCCGTTGGCCACCTCCTGTCCCCGTTCTTCTCTTCCCTGTCCCTGGCCTGGGCTCTCTGGGCAGCTCCTCCTCGCTCACCTCCTTGATTTCCTTCCTCATGTTTGTCCCCCTTGCGCCCAGCTCTTCTACAGGCCCTGGCACTGTGGGTGGCATCTGCATCCTCCTTGGGTTGCTCCTGCCTCAAACCGAAGCCCAGGCCTGGGTGGCTGGGCCTAGGGCTTCTTCTGGGGCCCTGAGGAGGCCCGGCCTTGCAGATAGAGCCAGTGGGTCCCTGAAGGAGTGGGGGCCCAGCCTCCTTCCACGTCACCCTTGCCACCCAAGGGCCTCTTGGGAGCTCCCAGCCTTCCTTCGTTTTTCAGGGCAGCTTTCCTGCCCTGCTCCTGGGCATCTGTGGACATCCCTGGGACTGTCCCTGTGCCCCAAGGTGGGAGGGGGCCGAGCCCACCCTGTAGATGACATTGCCGGCAGACGTGAGCACGTAGCCAGAGCCACCTCCCCCTAGAGGGACAGTACCGTGGGGTGTGACGGGGTTCCAGTCTGCCCAGGGGCTCGCTGGATTCCAGCGAGGGGAACGGAGTGGGCAGGAGGTATGCGTGTTGGGCACGCCCTGGCACGTGGGATGGCCATTTCTCTGGGTGTGGGTTGTCTCCCAGGCCAC
>PVKN010031125.1:0-12576 GCA_004027915.1 Capromys pilorides | reverse complement strand
CTCTTCCTTTCCTCTCTTTCTCTCTCCCTCTATCCTCCCCCGCTCACACTTGTTCTCTTTCCCTTTCATCTTAGGTTAGCACAGTAGTAGATAATTGCTGGATGCTGCCTCCTTTATCTTAAACATCCCAGCCTTCAGAATCATGAAAAAAAAGTTTCTATTATTTATAAATTACTTCGTCTGTGGAACTCTGTTCTACAAGCACAAAACTAATTAAGATAATGATTCATATAGATAGAATTCAAATATTTGCAGTGGGCACTTATATCTCAGAGATCAGATCTGGGCAAATTAATCTCAGTAATGACTTATTCTTTTGTTTACAATATGGTAAAATTGTTATAATAGTAAACACTAACAGAGGAATAGTTAGTCAGCTTCCACTGTGCCATAAACAACTCCAAAATTTAGTGCCTTAACAAGCCATTTGTCATTGTTCATAAGTCTACAGGTTAGCGAAGTGCTCCTACCAACTTGGTCAGCTTTGATAGGCCTTCTCAGGCTTCTTGCGTGTATCTGTGGTTAGTGGGTGGGGTGGAAGAGCCTACTCAATGGTGATGGTCTAGTGCATTTCTATTGTTGGTCATCTGACAAGAAGGGGAAAGGACAGCTGGACCCACTGCCATCCTGTTGCAGGTTAGTCTAAGCTTGTCCACATGGCAGTCGAATGAGAAAGTAGAAAAATGCTCTAGGTCCCTTGATTCTTGAGACAAGAAACGGAGCACTAGTTCTTCCAAACTCTGTGGGCCAGAGCAACATTTTATAAGCCCACCTGCATTATAGAAATGAAAAAAATAGATGCTACCTCTTGTAGGGAGTCGCAGCATAGATGGATGGCCTTCTATGCACTCTGCCAGTGCTGCTCTTGGTAATTTAGGAATACATCACATCTTCTGATGAAGCTAAAGCCTAACTTAGTACAATGTACCCTATAATTGACAATCTGCCAGTTGCTGATGTATTTATTTGTGCCTTGGAGACCTTATCTATAGAATATTAACACGAAGATCGAAAGCATGCAAGTACCAACATCTAACTTGGCTTCTGGAAGTCAAAATATTTAGTTGTGACTCAGCTGAACTATTGGATTACTGATTCACAAGACATATAGTAAAAAGCTTCTTGATTCCAGCAAGCCAATATTTTCCCTTTCTTTATTTTAAATTTATTGAATGAAAATAACTATTGCAATGGTGAACAAAGTTGTGTACAACAACATGTATAAACATGTACGTGTCTTTGCTACACAACTAATAGGACCTTCACGCCATCTTTCACCCAGGCTTGCTCCTTTATCTCTATCTTTTTTCTGTTAATGACTCCAACTAGCTAGAAATTTCTAACAAGAAACCTGTTTTTCCTGGCATCGCCTCTCATTTATGTTTTGTATATAAAAAGTAGTGAAGTCATAAGGATGCTAATTCTTTGATGTCTTTGAAGGCTGAGTCCATCCTATAATCTATTATAGGCAAAAACCACAACACCTCACGTGTCTCTGTGCTGCAACTGTATTCCGTGTGTCTCCCTTGTCTGGCTTGTTTCCACAGCCTCCACTGTGAGTAAAATGAACTCTCTCCAACTTAGTACTATTTATTGCATTCACTTAGCGTGACACTTTATGGATTTCAGGATTAGAAACCAAACCCACATAAGCCTGCAAAATGATTTTGCAATATAACTCATTCTGTATTCAGTTAGTCAGCTGTTACCACACGGTCTAGAACAGAACAATAGATGCTCTTTGGCCGCATTCCAGAAATTGGTGGTGTGCCATCTTTGTTGGGTTACTATGATGGTGGCAAAACCAGATTTGCAACTCTCTGCTTTGTTTAACCCACTTCTTCTTAAAGTCATAGAGAAACTTTCAGAGTGCTTTAGCAAATTCTCTCTCCATAGATGGATGCACATACACACACATGCTAGAAGTGGAAGGGTGGCTCTTCTCTTTCGACCCAAGCTGAATGGAAAAGTCATTAACAGTAACCCATAACCCTTGAAATGTATGGATGAAACGGGTGCCAGAACTGTGCCATAAACTTTGACAGGGAATAGACTCAATGCAGAGGATTAGATCAAAGAGCATAACCTATAAAGGGAGCGGATTCCATCAAGGGCAGAAAAAGATCTGTGATTCTCTGGCATGTGGGTATGATGACACCGTATTTAGCATAAAGTTGTTTTAAGTTTGCTGTGCTGAATGTTGGCTAGGTTGATGTGCCCTGGTAGAGGAGTGGGCCTTTGGTTGTCCTAGATCTGAAGAAAAGACGATAAATGGAATAGGGTGATCAGAGACAACATTGCCCAGCTCAGATGCACATGGATTGGAGCAGTCCAACAAGGGACGTGTCTGAGGAATCTAGGAAAGGATTTAGTGAAGAGTATGAACCCATATTCCAAGGGCTCTGGCTCTTGCATGAGTTTATTCCTGTTTCTTACATCCCAGGTGCTGGATTCCTCAACCCTAAAGGAGTTTGGAGCTGGCCCAGAGACACTGCAAGGAAGTGGGGGATGGCGAGGTGACCTCTCTTCTCATGAGAAAGCTCTTCTCACTCCTGGCAAAGGATCGGGATTTAAGTAAAACTGTGAAAAGTTAAAACGGGGTGTCTTCAGGGTCAAGGAAAAATGCCTTTGCAGATATTTTAAATGCAAATATTCTTTTCCCCAAAATACAAAAGTTCTGTACAACATGCTTTATGTGGAATATTCTGATATTAATAAAATCTTTGAAGTAAAGAACTAACTTCTTAGCCACAGAGATAATGTATTTGAGCAGATAATATAAAACGCTCTTAGAAGGAAAAATAAAACATTAAGCCCTCTGAGAATTTTCTTCAATGAAACAAATAAATGTTTATGAAACACAATGAACTCTCTGGCAAAATGAGCTGAAGAACCTAGGGAAACAGTTTCAAGTAATCCTTCTGGCAACATTTTAATTATAATGCACTCTCCTCTCCCCAGGCACTGAGACCAATCAGTTTATGATATGAACAACTCTCTATCCAGTACAACACATTAAGAAATCCAAATATCTGGAACAGGTCATATCTCATTTGCAACTGCTGATTAAAACAAATAATAGAGCAACAGGATTTTCTGTCATTCTTTTTTAATCATCTCTGCTCTTGTGTCCAAGATTGTTTTGGAATAGAGCTCTAATGCTTGAATAAATATAATTTTTTGAAATTATATTAATAATTGTATGAAGCTCAGTTTTCAAGCTGTTTCTTTGGGGGTTTGTGTCATGGCGATTCAGGAGCTTGCACATATCAGCACTTGGAATATTTTGATGAATTCCTCATGATCATTTCCAAATGCATACTCGCAGGATACCAAACTAGAACTTCTCAGATTGTAGGGGAGTGAAATTTCTTTTTGCTTACCAGCTCAGATCACTTTGTAGCCAGTGGTGTGAATCACAACCAGCTCTTACTTTTCCTTGTGAGTTATAAAAGCGGTCCTTAAAAGATAACACACAACGCGTCCCTACAGACTTAACGGGGTAACTGAGCCAAAGGCCAGTCTGTCCTGCTCTGAGCTCCAGGAGAAATTATCTTTTCTCTGCTTTTCCTTCCCACCCTGGTTGTCAACTCTTGTGAGTTTAAAGACAATTCCTCATACTTCTGTTGGTGGGTCGTTAGTTCCGCTTTTCAAACAAAGCAAAATCTTGAAAAGACAGATTATCTATGCATGAAGGAAATGATTTTCCCTGAAAGGCATTTTCTCTTTCCTCATCCAGTATATTATTAAATGTCTCGGGAGGCAGGCTAGCTGCTCGGCGGAGTTCAGCCGCGCACCCTCGGTCGGCCCGTTATCTATCACACGAGCGCTAACCTGCCGTTCTCTCTGCGGCTAATCTATCATCTAACAAGAGGGAGGAAGACTTCCAAGCACAGGGGCAGAGCAGTCACGGGCTTAGTTTACGAGAAGATTTATTCATTGAGCTGCAGACACACACAACGCTATTTAATTCAATATTTCCTTCCTCAAGGTATGCATAAGGACGGTACACCCCTTCTGGAAACTTAGTTACAATAGGAAACAACCAGATGCTTTAAAAAAAAGAATGAATATGTAATAGGTAAATCAAGTCTGTTGAAAGTAATTTCTAGGACATTATCTTAATGGGAAACAAATCTTTATTTCCTGCACGTGAATAAAACTGAAGGGACGACCTGCGGAAGTACTCTCGCTCCGGAGTGTCCTCGCCCTCCCTTCATTATGCTATCTGGTTTCCCAGGAGAGCTACATTAATATGACATGGCTGAGCGATGCTACCTACTGTTTCCTGCGGAGCACTGAGACTTTCAGTGCCTCAGGCCGGGTGCCCTGCTTTGGGGATCGGGCCAGGGAGACACTAGGAACTCTAGCGTAGTATGAGAAGCAATTAAGCGACAAGTTGCTTAGCTGCAAGCCGTTCACCTCACAAACCTAATAAATTATTTGATGATATGAGATCCTTAGAACTTTAACCCTTTTAGTAAGTATGCATGAAATTCCAAAGCTGTGCTAGTTCCTTTAGTTCCCTGCTGCTCTTATTCCAGGTTTGGAGACATACAAATAGCAAATGGAATAAAAACACAGGTTCGCTCATGGTCAGATCCCAGGGTTCGCTTCCCTACTACTTTAGTTGGAGATCATGCCACTTTATCTTCGCCTATGAAAGAAAGCTTTCTTTAAAAAAAAAAAAATCTGCCCTCTCTTTAATTAAAAACAAATAAACAGGCATAAAATCCTGCATGGGCACTAATGATCCCAAAATAGTCTGTAATTAATTTCGGATTCACTAATAGTTTCAAAAATTAGCTAACACTGCAACTTGCGCTGACCGTGAGCAGGCCCTTAATAACAAGGCCTATTGCGGGAAAGTGCAAGTCAGCAGAATCGCAGATGACAACCTCCTTGCTCCGTGCGCTTCCCCAGCAGGAGGACCAGGCAAGCAGCGACCTGAGCCGTGAAAAGGCTCTGAGCACCTGCAGCTCCCGCTTCCTTTCCACACATTCACTGTGAATGTCAACTGTCAACACATCAGAGGGGTGAAAAGAACAGAAGTCCCCGCCCCCTAAAACCAGAGAAGGAATACATCAGGTCGCTGTCCTAAGTCACCTGAAACGCTTGTGACAGTACGTCTAGACCTAGCCTTTGTCTTTATTGTGACAGTTACTTTGAAAATGTGAAAATTAAAGTTTAAATTTAATGTAACAGCAAAAGGGGGAAAGTTCGCATTGTTATTTAACAGTGCAACCGTTTTCCAATCCTTTCTCATCTAAGAATTCTTTATGAAAGCCCAACCAGTTTAAAAAGCTTGGCTTTTCAAGAAGTTCTCAGGCAAGTACATCAAATTTATTTTCATTCTCACTCTCACTCTCACTCTCACTCTCTTGATACGCTATATGCACTCTTTACATATTTAAGGTAATACAGACTTATAATGATTATTTCATATGTGTACAGTTATTGTTATTCTTTTCTTAAAGGTTGATTTATTTATTTGGTATAGGGTCTTGCTAGGTAGCTTGGACTTGTAGTGATCCTGTCTGAGCCTCTCCTGTGCTGGGATTACCGGCATGTGCCACCACACCCAATTTCAGTGGCCAGCACGACACTGGGCCAGCACTGCATGTGGTACTGGGGATCAAACTCGGGTCTTTGCACTTGCCAGAAAGGCACGTAGACCACCGAGCTACCTCCCTGGCCCTTATAGTTTATTTTTAAAGCAACGCAAGCCTAAGGTGCTAGTGAGGAAGCAGTTCAAGTGATACAAATAGCAAGCTGTACCCCAGGGCATCTGTAGCTGTACCCCAGGTCTCTTGACTTAAACTCCAGGGTCATGGTTTTCCTGCTAGACAAAATTGTTTTATTTTCAACACTTAAAAACTATCCAATACTTGACTTTGATAGTCATTTAATGAAGACATCCACCCATCTTGGAGAGAAAATATTTTCAAGAGCAGTCCATAGAATCCAGTCAGATATTTAGGAAAGATGATGCACTTCCTCCACAACTGTTTGTTTGCTTGTTTGTTTGTTTGTTTGTTTGTTGGAAGCAAGGCTGGTGTGACATGTGGTTCCTGGGTTTGAACCGTGGTCCCTATGCCCGCCTAAGCTTGCCTAAGCAGGCACTTTAGACCCCTGAGCTATCTCGCCGGCCCTACAATTGTTTTGTCAATGATCAACGTTTCCTGACTTCTCTATCCTGGTTATTGTTTTTCACTACTTCTCATTAATGTTTGGTGCTGTCAGTCCTCTCACTCATGAAAGAATAACTTTCCCCCATTGAAATTTCCTTCCTTCAGTGTCTTTTCAAACAAAAATGTTAGCGACATTTGGATCCATTGGCCAAATCTCATTCCAAATTCATAATGATTTCCCTAACAAACAAAAAACAGATGCTTCCCCCCGAAACTCCAGATGCTGTGTTATGCCTAACATGGCACAAAACTCATATAAAGTAAAAAAAATCATTTTCCTTATATATTTCTATAACATGTTTTCCCACTTATGAATGTTACATACGTACAGACAATTATCCAAGCTAATGGAGTCGAGCTGTGGGAGAGATGATCAGCACTAGATGATGCATCCTGCTGTTGGCGCAGGTGTCAGCAGAGTGGCCTGAGACACCATTGTAAGAGGTGTTGGAGGAGCAAGGGAAACTCGTGGTCTTAAGATACTTAAAGGGGGGCTAGGTAATACCACTAAGGAGGGGTGGGAGAGACAAGCCAAGAAATAAAATGTGAGGACATAGGCTCACTCATTGTCACAGATGTGATGGACAGTCTGAAATTTGCCATAAATTTCGCTTGCCTGTCTGATCATGATTCAAACTAGTTTAAGGAAACTTGCTTAATTTTGGCCATGAGTTAAGTCCTGTCTTGCCCACTCATTGCACTTTGAGGTGATAGACTTTGCCATCAAAATATGCCCCTGTGATCAATAAAGGAAGTGGTTAATCCTGTAGACAACCTGATACGATGAATGTGTGTCTTTCAACATACACATTCTACTGATCATTTTTTATTATTATTAATGTATTTGGTACAGGGTCTCACTACGCAGCTCAGACGTAGTGATCCTCCTGTTATCAGCCTCCCCAGAGCTGGGATTACATGAGTGCACCACCACACCCAGTCTCGGCCGGCTCAGTGCACCAGGGATAGGTCTGATGCCGCATGCGGTGCTCGGCATCGAACCCGCATCCCTGCACCATTCTACTGATTATGGATCACCATTATTAACTTGTACGTAAAGTCAAGAAGTACACCCTAAAATGACGATGGACTGCTTTTGCAAGTCAACTTGATTTTTACTATTAATTCAGCTGATTTATTTTACCTGTGCAAGAATATGCAAGCATCTGCTTATTAATCTAAAAGCTATTAAATAAAGGACTCACATAATTTCTTATCTTAATAAAATTTATGCACTTGGCAGTTTTCGAACTTGTATAGAAGTCACTGTACATTTTCAATGCTATAGAAATGCAAGAAAAATCTCTTTCATGTGTAAGTAAAATCAAACTCATCAATGAATAAAAATTTTAACATATCACACCATACAATACATCATAAAACAGGGAGAGTAGTTCAGAAGTCCTTTTCATGGTGACTTAAAAATGATAGTGACAGAAATCTCTCGGCAATCTGCAATGACCCATCCTTTTTACAAGAGTAGCTTCAAAGCGGGAAAAGAGCAGCAGACGCAGACCTTGCAGTTCATAGCCATCTTCCCCATGGGTTTGTGCTTTGGGATCTTGGGGGCAGTAAGGTGCCAGGGCCTCACGTGGTATATTTTTCAGTTACTGATGCTATCCAGCTCTGACAGACAGGAAGTGATAAAACAACATAAGAAATCATTTTTCATAACTCTTCAGAGTCCAATCTAGGCTCCAACTTGCTTGTCCTGCAGACCATTTGTGCTGTGGGAGCTGAGTTTTGTGGCTTCCCTTGCCTCCGAGTGGGACCATGTGCCATATTTTTCAGTAGATTAGCCTCTAGGGTACTTCCTCTTTATTCACAAAGTCTAGTAAAGCAGAGCACAGCTTCTAAGCAGGCTCAGGGAGGAGACATATATATCAAGCTAAATAATATGCCTTACTTACTAACATTTCAAACAGCATTGATTTCTTTTAATAAATGTCCAAATATTTTTCTCAGGTCTTTGTAGATGTCTGAAATATGTAGATTAGTTGCTGAAATCCCCACTGATCTATACATTAAGAATTATAAATATCATGACATATCTTTGCAAAACAGAGAAGTAAACAACCAAGTAGGCTAAATTACAACTTTCCATAGAATAATTTTTTCTCTGAAAGAGAATCAATCATATATTAAATTATTAGCAATTAATAGATCCAGTCAATTTTAACTGACTTCATGTGAAGTCAATAGGTATTAACTTCCACTTTCTATAAAATATTTTCATGTTAATGACTATAAGATCTATTGTTTCAAGGTTTTCCCTAGGCATGTGAAGCTAAGGTTGAAAGCAGTTAAGGGTGCTTAAATTCCTTTACAAGCCTATTATAAGCCAATATTCAATCAAAACGATTATTGCTAGCCATTAAAAAATCCACTAAGTATCAAGGGTAATAACTCTTGCATGTTATTACTGGGAATTCCTACAAAGCAAAAAGCTTTTGTCTTGCTGTTTGCAAAGACTGCTTAATTTATTTGACATCCTTGGGAAAGAAAATCTGCTGTTCAACCAGAAAAAGAGAGAGAGAGAGTCATTCTGCCCCCATTATCTCTGTACAAGAAGTGTCAGGAAGCTTCAGGCTAGAATTAACATGAGATAGGCTATTACAGTCGTAAGAGCATTTAGCAGCCTTCCCCCACTGACTCCAGGGTGATAATGCACACAGCCCCCATGTAATCTGTCTCCTCGGGCACTCTGCCTGCCTCTCTCCTTCTCTGCTCCTTCTTTACTAATATACATGCCGTAGTGTAAATCATAAGTAAATAGCAATATTTTTCTGCTAAAGTGACACCATTGATTGGAATTTTACCTTTGGCAAAGTCATAGAAAAGAGTCACTATTTATATGTAGCCGTTTTTAAAAAGTCAAATATAGCCCTCAACGATAGGCCTCCTCCATAACTCATGCTCCAGGAAGAAAGCGAAGTCTGGTATTCTCTCCACTAGAAAAGGATGCTTTCATATACTGCTTATTTGCACAAGACGGAATGCAAATATGATTTACATCACTGCGTCATAGTTTTGGAAATAGAATTCAGCACTGTTAATAAGAGAAGTGTGTATCTAGATGATTAAGAATATTCATAATAATTATGAATTATCTGAATTCATAATAATTCATAATATCTAATACAAACTATAGTCTAGTGCACTTTTAAACAGAGGCAGACCCTTCCTTGAAACTTAGAAGACAGAATATACCGAAAGGGGAGTTTAAGCAGTTTCTGAATTTCTCCATATGTTTTCATTTTATGGAATTCTTTTATTTACCTATTTATTTATTTATTTATTACTCACAGTGGTCCTCCTGTCTCAGCCTCCCAAGCAGTAGGATTACACCCCATTTCTGGGCTGGCTCAGTTCTGGTGCTGGCACAGCATGTGGTACTGGGGATTGAACTCTGATCCTTGCCCTTGCCAGACAGGTCTCCCCAGCCCCATGTGTTTTAATTTTAATATCACTAAAATTGATAACAGTCCCCTTTAGAAATGCAAAGTAAAATAATAAAAACAACATGTCATTCAAAGTCTTTTAAAGATTAGGCAGCACAAAATCCAACTGATAACCATGAAGTCTGAAAAGTTAACATTTTTCTGTGGAAGTTCCCTTAAAGAAGGCCTTTTCAAGATCGGCACTTGTGTTGTGCACTGTTGCGCTGGGTTGTAAGGAGCCATCCCATGCTTTGCCGGACACTGCACAGTGTCCATGATTTCTGTCATTTAAAATACATCAGTGCCCCGCCAGGTCCCACAGCCACAGCATGAGCTGCGACAAGCACACCGTTGCCCAGAAGGGGATGGAGTGAAATAACTGTCTTAGTTACTTTTTCTTGTTGCTGGGACAAATACCCGACACTCAAAATGAAGTAAGGAAAGGTTTATTTAGCTCACAGTTGCTGGAGGTTTCAGTCCATATTGGGCTGGCCCAAGGCTGAGTGTAACAGCGCAGAGGGCATCCAGTTCATGGCGGCAGAACAACCAGGGGAGCAGAAAGCAATAGCCCTTTAAAAAGTCTCTTTGTGCTCAGTCACTCTGACTTGGGCCCATTGTGCCCTAGGGTGGAACCAATCATACCCCAGGATGGGCCCTTGATCCTGCTCTAGGGAGGAGCCAATCATATCCTCGGCAGGCCCAGGTCATGCTCCAGGGAGGAATCAATTGTACTCCATCAGTACTGAAACTCGTAAGCCCAGTGGATCATGACTCAAGTCTCAAACTCTAGAAGTCCCCGCCCCATGATTGCAGGAGGCTTTGGGGGGACAACTAGACATAAACCATAATAATAACCCTGACATGAAACTGTTGCTTTTAGTAAAATAACTATCTAAATTAGGTAATATTAAGGGCCGGTGTAATAGCTGAGCAGACTAACTGCTTGCTTAGGCAAGCTCGGGGACCCGGTTAGGATCCTCAGTACCGCATGCAGCACCACACTACTCCTGGGCAGGGACTGAGCCAGGGACTGAGACCAGGCATGGTGGCACATGCCTGTAATCCCCGCGCTAGGGAGGCTGAAGACAGGAGGATCACTATGAGTCTGAGCTGCTGCGCAGTGAGACCCTGTACCAAATACATGAGAGAGAGAAAGAGAGAGAGAGAGAGAGAGAGAGAGAGAGAGAGAGAGAGAGAGAAACCGTATGCTAATTGTAGTAATATAGCTCTCAGAGTTCTCACATATTTCCTCTACATTTCAGGAAATTGAAAACTATGACAAATACACTTAAAAACCTATGGTAAAAAAAAAATCACATAAATTTCTAATACCTTTGTCTTACTCTGCTGGTGTCTGTAATAATCAAAATGCCATTCCCTGGGAAGCTTACTGAACAATAATTAGTTTTCTTGCTGTTTTGGAGGTTTGAAGTCCAAGATCAGGGTCTCAAGATCAGGGTCTGCCGAGTCTCTTCCTGGCTTGTGACCTGTTCCCTTCTGGCCGTGTGTCCTCACAGGCCTCTCGTGGGCAGCTGGGGTGGGCAGTCTGGCCTTCCTTGTATCAGTGTCATTTCCATTATGGGTGCCCCGCCCAGGACTGCGCCTTCCTATCTGTAGAAAGTTCCTGTTGGCTTGGACACTACAGCTTCAACACATGAACCAGGTGGCAACACCAACACGCAGTCTCTACATCTGTAGTTTAAAAATGACATGTGAGCTACGTAAAATACCTGCTTCCTGTTTGTCTGGAACAGTAAGTCAGATGACTGGCAGTTATTTTTTGGTGTATTATACACATCTTCATCGTGTGCTCGGAGTAGGCAAACATCATGAGTGCCATGGGACGTTTATTGCTGTAATCAATTCTTAATTACCCTGACTGGAAATCAGGCTTGTGTTTTTTCATATGTATACATATAACAAATTAAAAAGGAAAGAAGTCGCAAGACCATTTTGTCACAACCAGAAAAGGCTGAGAAACTGTAATTTGTTTTTCTTTTTCACTGAGTCTAATTCTGATTCATGGTGTTATTCACGTGGCTGTGATCCCGTGAGTGTGAGTCAGAGATTCAGAGCACAGCTCCGAAGTACTGCAAAGCGAGGAGGGACTCTGTGGGCCACCTTCTGACACAACCTGGACCCACTTCATGACTCACCCGGTCGGACACTCAGGATGCGTACGCTTTAACCATGCATGTTTTAGTGTAACAAAAGCGTTTGAAAACTTGTTTTCAATTATATACAAATTATTATGCGGCACATTTGATGTACTGGTAGTGACTGTAAGGAAGACAGACTCAAAGTTCAAGCCAGTCAGCCAAAGGACAGAATAAGTCCTAGAACAGATTGTAAAGTATGATGTGAGGAATGGTAAACGATCTATACAAGGAGTGTTCTCTGTCAACACAGACAAGGAAGCAGAGAACCACACCTGGAGAAACCAGGAAATAGTTTCCGATAAGTAGCCTCATAACTGGGTCAGGAATTTCATATTGCTCCGTAGTAGTAATCATAAAGCTTGAGAGCTCTTAAGGAAACTTACAGATACAGGTCACCTGATTGCATGCATATTTCAGTTTTTCAAGTAGTTCTGGATTACTTCATTGAGACTCGGAAGTATTGAGCTCCAGTTAGAACTAAACAAGCACCCTACCCTCTGACGTTATTACCTAATGTGGCAATAGTAGGTTTGGATGTCTGTTTATGTGCCAGGTTTGAGTTTCTTTCTCAACGACATGTTTTGGTGTTTTACCTAAGCTATGTGACAATTAAAGGCTTAGGTCAGGAAGAGTACAAAAGAGAAGAAATAATAAAATGTCACATAAATGCCAATGAAGTACATTATGCAAATAGATGCTATGCAAGCACAGAGGCGTGGTGTTAGCAACAAAGAGCTATGAGAATGTGAAAAAAAAATCCTCAACCATCATTCCCAGTCATCAGCG
>PVKN010031124.1:0-12568 GCA_004027915.1 Capromys pilorides | reverse complement strand
TTGTGATTCATACTGTATCTATGACTTACAATCTACGTATAAGACATGGTATATTTTTTTCAAGTATTAGAAACTTAAAAAAGAAAAATATATATGTATAGACATATATATTTATGTATATATGATAGATATATAGCTACTTTGTCTTAGTTCATTGAGAATAAAAGTTTGTGGTAATATTGTTTAGACAAGATGCCAGGTCTGCACCTTTTCTTCTGAATAACTACTAGAAAGACAACAATATGCATGGTATTAATTGTAACCATCCTATGAACTTGTTTCGAAACTGTTTCATTGTTATTTTATCATTTTTCTCATTAAAAGGAATTAAAAACTCAAAAAAAAAGGAAAAGTAGATAAAAAATAATGTGCCCTTATATAAAGTCATTATAGTATGAAACATCCAGTAATTAATCTCTCTCAAAGTATTCTTTCTCACTTCACACAAGCATATCCTGTCATCCTTACCACTTTCTGAAGCAGTTATGAAAGTCTTCTTTCATGTCTTTATGAGATGTGATAAAAAAAAAAAAAATCACTAAATGTTGCTGTTGAGTGCTATCCGACAGAAAGACAGACTCATGGAAACAGGACTAGGTATCCCTAACCACCCTTTTCTCCAGATCTGGCACCTGGTGACTTGTGGCTCTTCCTCAAAATAAAAGCAATTATGAAAGATAAATACTTGAATTAATTCAGGGCATGGAGGTAGCCATGAATTGAATTCAAGGAGGTAGCCATTGAATTCAATACAACTAAGTGACATTCATGAATGAGGACTTCCAGAATTGCTTCCGAAAATGCTATGATGGAAAGGTGGGGACTATTTTGAAAGAGATAAATGGCAATATGACTTTAATTGCAATGAATTTTATTTTACTTATTTTATTTTATTTTGCTTTTGAACTGAGGGTCAAACTTGGGACCTTGTGCTTGCTAGGCAGGCACTTATGCCGCTGAGCTAAATCCCTAGCCCATGTAATGAAATTTAAAAAGCTGTACACTCATTGTATTTTGCAGTCATACCTCACATGCTTCTGGGGTTCAAAAGCACTCTGGGTTCTTCACTGGCACCCAAGTCGGGTGCATCTATTTGATCTGCATTCTAGGTTCTCATCTATGGTCAAAGTAGTTGGCTTTGGCCCAAGTCTTTTTTGGTCTTTCTCCCATATGGTACAGTTCGATCAAGTTGTCCCACTGCTGGCTGTTCATTTGGGTTTCAACACAGTGCTATCTAACTATTCCTCAGGTTGTTTCTCCCCACTGGAATTCTGGTCTCCGTGTGATGCTGCAAGTCAACCCATGCTTAAAGTTTAAGATCAGTCATCACCTATGGTAAGATTATGAGTTTGCCTTATTCATCTTGGTTTGGGTTTCTAAAATAATGTTTATTAGCCATGTTCTTTGAACATAAAATGTGGTCAATTTCAGCATTAAGAATTAATGAACAATTAGCTTCAGAGATAGCTCAGTGGCCTAAGAAGCTGCCTGGCGAGAGTAAGGACTCAGGTTCAATACCAGTTACCACATGTCATCCCAGCATCAGAAACCAGGAGCACTGTGCCAGCCACAGAATCGGGTGGTGCACACCTATAATTCCAGCACTGAGAAGGCTGAAAACAGGAGGATCACTATGAGTCTGAGCTGCATAGAGAGACCCTGTACCAAATAAATAAAATTTTAAAGGAAAGTACACTATAAAAGCAATGAACAAGATTAAACATGGTGTAGACATTCCAGATCATAAATTGTTAAATTGAAGATGAGATTAAGGACAGCGTATTTCAGGAGCAGGTCTGAAAAGGTAAGGGATGCAATCCTGATTACTTGAGTAATGAGCTGGAAGGCTTTTCTCACCTTATTTGTATTAGCATGCCATTATTTTACTTGGCTTTGCTTCTTTATCTTACATTATTACCATCATCTCCTCACCTAATGAAAAGGAAGAGAGAAAGAGGTCCTGCACGTTGGTGCCGGCCAGTTCTACAGTGATGTAGTGAAGGTCAGCGCCAGGAGGGAGGACAGTTCTTTCCTTACAGCAATTGTAGTTTTAAAGGTTAATTCTGTATAGTTAATTTTGACTCAAGCTTTCCCTTTCTTAAATATTTACTGCTTTAACCCGAATGAAACTCTGAACTGAAATTTTTATTCTAACCAGCTGGGGTTTCTCTGTTCCCACAGTATCCATTATAAAACAATGCAATCTCTTGCCTGCGGATGATATCAGATCTAATGAATTCTCCCTTCCCTATAAATTATTCAAAAGCAATTTCAACTTAACAGAAATGAATTTCTCTTTCTATGAAAATGCAAGTTTTGGACATTTTCACCTTAAAATAACCTAAGGATACTCAAGACTAAATAGATGGATACAGAATGTTTCTCAAAAAATTGCCCTTTGAAGGCTAAACTGACCTAAATTCATGTCTCTTTGCCAGATTCAAATGCAACTTGATATCTGTTAGATGAAAGAGCTGGAGAGATGGACTTAATATTAAACTGACCTTGAACTCTTTCAATTTCTAATGAAAAGTTGCAAGTTGCAAATGTCCCTTCTGTGCCATGAGAACACATTTTTCATAGCGATGACAGGAACTCCATTTGCTTTGTATTTTAATATTTCTTGAGTAGCATTTCTGCAGCTCATTCAATATTATAATTCCGTGCAATACAATAAATGCATCTGGCTAACACACAAAATCAGAGTGAATGGAGATTGACTCAGGACCCGTAGCCTAGTTTGCTTGTCATTGTGTTTGGCCAAAACAGACAGAAGATGGCAGAAAGTGTCATTATGCAACATTGAGGGCAAGGATGACTCAGTTTAAAGGGAAGTTTTATCTTAGTTCTGAAGCAAAAGGGCAAATCTGCAAGCAAATACCCTTCTTATAAACAAGGCTGATAAACTCATCCCAAAGGGAAAAATGCAGTGGGATTGGTATCTCATGAGTCACTCACACAGTTGTCCATCCTTGTGTTTATTCCCTGAGATTGTGTTATAAAGAATAAAGAGAAAAGCTTAATTGACTGATTCCCCTTTGGCTCATCTAGCTGATATTCTACTCAAAGGAAATAAGGCTATTCCAAAGGGGGAGGGGGAACAGTACCATGCCATAGAACCACAAGATAATTCCCACCTTGAAGACATTTTAGTAGAAACTTTGGAAGTAGAGTGCATAGTGGTTCAACAGTCTGCACAATTGTTGCTATATGTCTGGGACATCGTTTTGCAAAAATCCTGCTGCTATTCACTTACCGTTGTGACCTACTAAGAGAATCTGTGCAAGAAAGAAATCAAATGCTTTGCCTTCAATTTTTTTGAGGGTGAAAGAGCAAGAAAGAAGTTAAGCATTAACTACATTGGGCTGTCACATGCAGCAAACGAATAATCTTGATCTTTTGTTTGATTACTGGAGTTGGATCAGTGTAAGGGTCAGTAAAAAAAAAAAAAATCCTATTAGGACTTGGATGGGAAGCATGCTAGGAGTCCAAATTCACTTTATCTCTTTGGGTGTAGTTTTCTAAGTAGAATGCAAAGACACCAGTGCATGGGGGGAGGGGGAGCATATGAGTGCTTTTCGTTATTCCCAAGGCCTTTCCATGTGTGTCACTGTTGTCTCCCGAGGAGTTGCAATTGCACCTTCCCCACCGACACTTCCAGTCACTGACTCGCTCCTCATTGTGTCCTGAGAATGAGAGGAGGTGAGGACGCCCTGCTTGCAGGATTTAAGGCAAGCACATAACTTTCCACAAAATTACACCATGTTCAGGAAAAGCAATATGCTGTCCTGGAGGAATGCCTAATGCCTTTTCTTTATTCAGAGCCACAAAGTGCCTCTTTACCTGTATGGATAAAAGATCACGAATGATCGTAGGCCAATTTTTATAAAGACACATATTAACCATCTCTTGATAACATGAATGATTTTTCAGGTTTCCTTGCATGTATTAATCTTCTATTCTTCTCCTTTGGCCTCTTTTATTTTGAAGAAAGGAATCGATGCATGGGCAATGAAAGTGAACACACTATTTGAAGGACTGACGCCCCGGTGAAGCAATAGTTGCATAGACCATCAGGGCAGATTCGGTAGACTGCGGTGTCCCCTGGGGTATCTGAGAAGGGCCTGGGCATTCCCACTCTGTGGTACTCGCACCACAATCTGAGAAACACTGAATCAGAGAGCTGGAAACAGGCATGTTACTTTTAAAGCTCTTTTCAGGGGTCCATTTTAGTTTACGCTTGCAGTCCTCAGTTTGTACTTGAAGTCCCCTCAGTGACCCTTTCTGATTCTTTGTGACATTGTCCTCCCGTTTGTGTACTCCCCCATGTGTGATGCTACAAAGCTGGACTCGCTGCCCACCCTAGGGAGGGAAGCCCACCAACGCTGCTCCAGGAAGATCCTGCTTTCTTCTCTTTTTAAAAATTTATTTCCATTGGTAACATTGTTTACAGCAGGTAGCAACATTTAAGAAACAGCCTGATATGCTATTCTACACTTATTAAGAACAGAATTGAGGGGCCGGCGAGATGGTTCAGTGGTCTAAAGCGCCTGCTTAGGAGGGCTCAGGCAACTGCGGGGACTGCAGTTCGATCCCCGGCACCATATGCTGTGCCAGCGCCACCACCAGGGCAGGCTGAACCAGCCACAAAATGAATAAATAAAGAAACAAACAAACACAACAAGCAAATAAATAAATAAATAAATAAAATTAAAAAAAAAAAAGAACAGAATTGAAGTAGTTTCACACTCCTGTCCCAGGCCCTTTGCTTCAACTGTTTCCTTGGACTATTTCACCTTTCCATCCCAGAAAAGCTTCTCTGAAGTTCCTTGGAATCTCTTCTAACCTCCCAGCCTCCAGCCACCTTCCGTTTTAAAATTTAACAGCATCTAACATTATTTCATTTATTTTTGTTCCCTTCCATTATTAAATCATAAACTCCATGAAAACTAGGGGCTTTTTTTCTTACCATTTCTATAGCTCCATCTCTATCATATAGTGACATTTTTTTTTTCCTTCTGTATTTAGGACAGAATGTAAAGGTCTACAGGATCTAACTGCATAGACTGGACTCATAGTGATCCTCCTGTTTTCAGCCTCCCAAGCGTTGAGGTTACAGGAGCAGGCCAACAGCCCAGTCTCAATCCCGGTCTCAGCGAGCCCCAGGGCATAGAACTCCAGCCACTGTGCCTTGCCTAAGCACGCGCGTTAATTTGCTGAGCCATCTGGCCATCCCTATACAGTAAGTTCCTGATAAATATTTGGCAAGTAGCTGAGTACATGTAAATTTCTGTCTGGAATAATAAGTCCCTTAAAAAGGACAAGGAGCCATCATCTCCCTTGCTTTTATCCCTGGGGATTCCAAGCATGGAGCAACCTGGACAAGAGGCTGTTTTAGAACTTTCTAATTCACACCCAGCACGCACACATGGCAAATGGGATTTTGCTGTGGAGAGCAGAGCAGAAGGTGG
Organism: Capromys pilorides; assembly: GCA_004027915.1. Classification (NCBI taxonomy): domain Eukaryota; kingdom Metazoa; phylum Chordata; class Mammalia; order Rodentia; family Capromyidae; genus Capromys; species Capromys pilorides. The sequence continues at coordinate 7,097 of PVKN010031124.1, read as the reverse complement.
TGGAAGAAGTCGGAAAGGCCAAGGGGCTTCTCTCATTTCAAAAATGTCTTTTGGAGGGATCTTAATACTTTTTAAGTAGCTCCAACAGTGTACTACCGTAAGAAATGCGGTCATCCCATAATAGACACCCACCCCTAAGTACCCTAACATCCTCTTAACCCAGAACTAGCTGCTTATGGCATTGCAGGGGCTTTGTAGAGGGACTTATCCCCTGTTGGAGGCTGGTGGCATGTATTAGTGGGGTATAGATGTGTTCAGGTGAGTGCCATTCACCCGGCTGGGGTGTTAGACCAGTATAACATTTAGTCTTCATTTTCTTATTTGAAAAATGAGGAAGTTGGTCTTGATTATTTTTCATATATCTTGCAGTATTAACGTGAATTTTCATTCACATTGAAGTTGTGGACTCAGAAAAACTAACTGTGAGTAAGACACACCACCTACTGGATGCCTCTTAAATTACACATAAAGTTCCAAGGAAGCATGGAACATGAGAGATGACCCCTAAGATCCTTATGATATTGAGCGCAGCACATATATTGACTCGGGCCGTTCTTCCTGAAGGACACAGGCGTTCTAGCATTGATTAGATATTCCTTTGATTTATGTCTATGAACTTAGGAAGTGAAGACCGCGCATCTTGATAGTTCTTCCGTGTGCCTTTTAGTATTTATGAACCTTTTCTCAAGGGTATGGCAAGGTGTAAAGGCCAGAGAAAGCTGAGACATGGAATGGAAGGGGCATGGCACGGTGTGGTGGTGCCCCAGCAGTGTGACAGGTTGCTAGGCTGGGGTTTGTAGTCTGTAGAGACCGGAACAAAATTTTGCTTTGGGACTGAAACCTGGAACAGTGGGAAGAAAGACAATTGTTGGGCCTGAGAGATAGCTCAGCAGCACAGTGCCTGCCTGGCAAGTGCAAGGTCCTGAGTTTGATTCCTCTTACAAGAAAGAAAGAAAGAAGAAAGAAGAAAGAAGAAAGAAAGAAAGAAAGAAAGAAAGAAGAAAGAAAAGAAAAAATTGTTTTAGGTATGCATGCTTGATATTGAGAGTGCACTATCCTTTGTTAGCTATAGGACCACAGAGAGTTTACTAAGAATACAGTGAAATAAAGAAAGAGATGAAATCTAGTATACTCCATTATTTGAAGTTATATGCCAGACCCTGAAATCATAATTTCAGTAAAAGTCTTAAGTAGATATAGTTTCCTATTAAGCGTTGGCATCCTTTTTCCTTTCATCCTACACATTCTACCTAGATAATCTGGTCTTGCTTTTAATTTCAACACCAACCTACATTGCTAAGTCAGATACCTGGCTGCAGTTGAATAAGAAAGAAAGTAGAGATTGTGTTACATGACTTTCAAAAAACTGCCTTAAAAGGCAGAAAAGAGAGGTGGAAAATTAGCAGTAAGAAATGTGCATTAGGGGAGCTTTCCTATAAGGTCCAGAATGGCAAAGAAAACACTTAGGTTGAGAACAAATGAAGTAAAAAATGTAGATGAGCCAAGTCCGGACAAGATCAGAGGTGCACAGATGTGCTGTCCTCAGCAGCCTTTTGTCTAGTTGTCCAGTTCCTTTTGTCCAGTTGCCCAGTTCCTTTTGTCTAGTTGCCCAGTTCCTTTTGTCCAGTTGCCCAGTTCCTTTTGTCTAGTTGCCCAGTTCCTTTTGTCTAGTTGCCCAGTTCCTTTCATCTAGTTGTCCACTTCATTTTGTCCAGTTGTCCAGTTCCTTTTGTCTAGTTGCCCAGTTCCTTTTGTCTAGGTGTCTACTTCCTTTTATCTAGTTATCCAGTTCCTTTTGTCTAGTTGTGCAGTTCCTTTTGTCTAGTTGTCCAGCTCCTCCACAACGTTTCTCTCTGCTGATCTCTCTGATCTGAAAACACTTCTTCCTCCAGGCCCTGGTAACATCAAGCCCCTTTCATCTTTTTGCCCCATTACCTATTCCTGCTTAACTTGTATTGCTGGATTCTCCTTTGCCAAACTTCTAAGAAGATCTGTGTTTTACCCAAGACCTGGTCCTCAGGTCTCTTAACAAATACTCTCAAAAGAAAAAAAGAAAAGCATTGTTTGGCACCTCTCCACAGAGCTCCAGTTTTACTCCTGCTGTAGGAGTAGGCCTAAAACCATTTTTTATTACTTTTAATAAGAAATAACAATGAGACAGTTTCAAAACACCTTAGTAGGATGGCCACAATAATTAGTACAATGCATATGGTTGTCTTCATAGTAGTTGTTCAGAGTACAAGATGCAGACATGACAACTTTTCTAAACACTGTTGGTACACATATTTCTTCTTGTTGAACTAAGAGAAAGTAGTTGTATACGTAGTCCAATAAATGAGCAAAACTAACGGGCCTCAGAAATCAGCTTTATTATTTCCTTCTATATCCATACAAATCCATGCTTTGAGTTTGACCTTTTCTTTGTCTCTGGGATCAACTGTGGGTAAATTCTAAGAATCACCAAGTTTTCTGACAAATCTTTGTTAACTAAACATGGCATACAATTTTTGTTCCACGACTGTGGGCTGCAGAGTGTGGATCACCTTGAGAACACACAGTCTGTTCCATTTCTACTCTGCCTCCACTTAGGGTTAGAACTTTACAGCCCTTAGTGGTGAAGTGTTAGACTCCGGGCAGTTTGAGAAGGGAGGAACAATCACTTTCCTGTGATTCAGAATAGGTGACTTAAAGGCTGAGTCCCATTCTGAGCAAAGCTTCTTTCTTTGTTCAAAACCATATCTCTCTCGCTATTATGTGCCATTAAATTCCTTCTCGAGCATAGCAGACTAAACATGGTATGAAAATAGAGACACCCACTTCAGCTTAACATTGCCTTTTTTCTCCAAGCTTCTGTAAAGCCCAGTGTGTGCCATGCCTCTCAGTCCTACACACACACACCCACATTTGAGTTCTTGTATAGCTTCGTAGGACACCACAAAAACAGGCTTGTTCAGCTACAATAGGCAGAAAACTCTTCCAGTAAGGTTTGTAACCTTACTGGATATTCAGTGTTATCTTTCATGAAGTCTGATCTTCTGCTGTTCCAGTGGGCCTGATGTACCCAACTTTTAGGATACATGGTAAAATGGTCCATCAGTTATTCCTCTTCATTTGTATCTCCAACTCTTTTTCTCTCTCTGCTTGATTCTAGCCCCCTCAGTGTTCACACAGAAGCCAGCAGCTTCTGCCTTTAAAATCATGGCATCAAAGCTCTTCCTCACCTCAGCCTCCTTGTCAGCTGTTATTGGAGCTCTGCTTTTGGTAACGACAAGCTAGCTAAGAAGCATCAACTCCACTGCTGAGAAAAAATAAGAAAAGATGAAGTGTGTATATGTCTCCTTGAATATATCCTAGAGCTAGCAAGACAATGAAGACTACTATGTCTAAAACTTAATAGGCTAGGAGGCCCACATCAGGATCACTGCCATCTGAAGAAGCTGACCTTTGAGCAAAGAATTTGGCTGATCTAAGGAGCTGTTATGGTTTGTGTCTAGTTGTCCCCCTAAAGCCTCATGCAGTCATGGGGAGGTGGGCTTCTAGAGTTTCAGACTAACTCATGATCTACTGGAATTATGTATCTTAATACTGCTGGGGTTATGGATCTTAGTACTGCTAGGGTTGTGAGTGTGGTCTGAAGCAGATATCCTGAGGCAGAGAGCCTGAATGTAATATAGGAGAGACAGAGAAACAGATCCTCTCTCTGTTGCCTCTGTTGCAATTGTTCTGCTGCCATAACTGCTGCTCTCTGCTATGTGCCAGTCTACCATGGAGCTGGACGAGTATGGACTGAAACCTCCAGTGACTGTGAGTTAAAAAAACATTTCCTTCCTTCATTTTGAGTGTTGGGTATTTGCCCTAGCAATGAGAGAAGAGTAACTAAGACAAAATTTGGAACTGAGAGTGGGGTTGTTGCTGTGCCTAACCTGACCATGTCGATTATGAGTTTTTGGAAATGGCTTATGGGAAGAGATAGGAAAGGTTTAGAGATGTTGCCTGCTTGCAAAGAGCTGGATAAACTTTGGCTGTATGGTAGGGGAGATTCTGGTCAGAGCTCAGACCGGAAGACTGGCTTGGAGCCTGAGTATAAAGAATGGCTTTTGAGCAGAGATAGGAAAGATCTGAAGAGGTAGTCTACTTGCGAAGAGCTAGAAAAGCTTCAGCTGTTCTGTAGGGGAGATTCTGGTCAGAACTCAGACCAGAAGACTAACAGAAGGCCTGCCTGTAAAGACCAGGTTAGGGAGGTTTCTGCTGGAAAAGACAGCGTTGGTTCTTGGACTCCAGATGATTTGTGCTATGGTTTGGCTGAAAGACTGAATTTTTCTCATGGCCAGACTTTGCCTAAGACTGAGATTAAGCATGATGCATTGGTTAATCATTTAAAAGATGTTTCAAAGCAGTGAACTATTGAGGTGGTGGCATGGTTGTTATTGGGCACTTTTAGCCAGACTTATGTTGAAAATCAAGATCAAAGAGCCAAGCAGGATGATTTAAAATGTTGTGAGTTTGGTCAGAAAAGAAGCTGTAATAAAACTGTGGACTGCAAAGATGTAGCTGAAAGGATCTCCATTGCTGGGAAGTAACCAGAGAATCAAAAGGATGGCCTGAGGGCATCATAGGAGGTTGCAGCTCTCCACCCCTTGCAGCCTCAGAATTACCAGAGAGAAAGACTTTGCCTTGAGAAGAAAGCTGCAAATTTCCAAGTTCCAGAATGGTGGCAGTGGCCAAACCAGGTTCCAAAATGGCGTCGTCATAGAGAATTGATTCCTGGTAATCAAGGTCAGAGTGTTCAGCAATCCAGGCACTCGATCCCTACAGCCAAGACAGAAGGAAGCCTGGCTACTGCTCCAGCTGGCTGCAGACTTTGGCATTATCCATGCAGTGTTGGTTTTAGGTGCATTCAGAATTCAAGAGTAGTTAGGTTAATAAGGATTCCACCTCAATTTCAGAAGGCCTGGAAGGCAGGGCAGTGTGCCCCTGAGAGAGCAGTGCATGAAGCAGAGAGTGAGAAGCCAATTCAGTGGAAAACTCACAAGTTTGGAAAGGCCAGAAATGTGGATCTTCTAAGGGAAACTGCAAAGAGGGAGCAAAGCCAGCCTAAGAGAAAAGCCATGGGAACTACCACCAAGAGTGACATAGAGGCAAAGCTGCATGGAGCCCACAACTTAGTGCAGACTGTTTTGGGTGCTCCAGTTGGAACTATGGGATTTAATGTTTGCCCTGCTGGATTTTGGACTTGTATTGGACTCAGTGTTTTATATTACCCTGTTGTTTACAACTTTTGGAATGGTAGTGTTTATATTGTGCCTTCTTTTGTACAGGAGCTCATAGTGACGAGTTTGCCTTCGATCTTGGAGGAGACTTTGGACTTGGACTTTCAGCAATGCTGAAATTGTTGGGACTTTGGCAACTCTTAGAGATGGACTAAAATGTCTTTTGCACAAAGGGATGTATATGAGACTTTGGGGGTCTCAGGACAGCATGTTATGGTTTGTGTCCAGATGTCCCCCTAAAGCTTCATACAGTCATGGGGCAGGGACTTCTAGAGCCTGAGACTAACTCATGATCTACTGGGATTATGTATCTTAATACTGCTGGGATTATGGATCTTAGTACTGCTGGGATTGTGAGTGTGGTCTGAAGCAGACATCCTGAGGCAGAGATCCTGAATGTAATATAAGAGAGACAGAGAAATAAACCCTCTCTCTGTTGCCTCTGTTGCAATTGTTCTGCTGCCATGAACTGCTGCTCTCTGCTATGTGCCCCTCTGCCTTGGAGCTGGCCAAGTAGGACTGAAACCTCCAGTAACTGTGATCTAAATAAACCTTTACCCCCTTCATTTTGGTTATTGAGTATTTGTCCTCCAACGAGAGAAGAGTAAGACAGAAGCTCATGTCTCATGCAAGAGGAGCTCTTACAGATCAAGCTCTGAGTTAGAGCCCTGCAGAGTGGTTCTGGAAGTTAGGGTGAAGGGCAAGGACCAAGCTTCACAGGGACTGAAGGTTGGCTTACAATTATTCTAGCACAGATAAGATAGAAATGTCTTGGAGTCATCAGTAAAAAGGAAACTGCAGAAATGGCAGATGGTAGATCAGACTGACTGAGATCCAGATAAAGGGATCATTACACATGGACTTTGATACAACCATGGTTTGTAAGTTAGCAGAAGCAAAAAGCAAGCTTGAAAATTTCTGCACAAGCAAAAACAACAAGAGAATCAAATCAAGAGAAGACCGGAAGTGAAAATACAAGTGCTGACATTTATAACTGTGAAGTTAATTTGCTATTAAAATATGCAATTATAAGTATGTCAGAAAAAATATATGCAGAATAAAGCACAAGAGGAATCTTTTGGCTTTCATTGTTTCTAGATAATTTAGTTGAGGATGCTGTTGTCATAAAGAAAGCTGAAAGAAAATGGGAAGACAGGGCTCAGAAAGGAAGCAACTGGAAAGTCTAGAATTGCACTGCCAAAGGGCTGGCTTGATAGCTCAGCAGATGAGAGTGTCTGTTTAGGCAGACACCGTGCCTAGAGCTCGATTCCCAGGCTGCAGTGCCAGCCCTGCCCCCAGGGTGCACCGAGATGGCAGTGGAGACTGGGCCTGTTGGTGTGCACCTGTAATCCTAGCATTTGGGAGGGTGAAAACAAGTGAATCACTACGAGTCAGATCTACATAGTACACCCTGTAGATCCTATACCAAATGCATAATACATAAATACATACATACATACATACATAAACAAAATTCTATAGCCAATGAAATATCCTATCAGAACTAAGGAGTGATGAAGAGAGTTAGCAGTGATGAATAGAAGACTTCATCAGCTTGCAGTTTTCAGTATTATGTTCCATGAGAAGAAAAATAGCCTCAGGTTAAATATTTGAAGATGCATGTGAAGAATATTAATAAAATAGATAAATATGTAGGTCAACATAAAAGAACATTGAATATAAGAAAGAATTGTAATAGTATCTTGTGGGATTTATAATCCATGTAGAATTAAAACACACAACAGTAAACACATTATTTAGGACATCACTAAATTAAATGCTGTGGCGTTCATAAAATAGAACCAAGCTAAATTGATAGTAAACTCT
>PVKN010031123.1:0-12571 GCA_004027915.1 Capromys pilorides | reverse complement strand
AGCTGGGTATGGCAGCACATGCTCAGGATCTTAGTACTCAGGGGAATGAGGCATGTTTGCCTTATCTCAATAAGTTAATAAATAGATAAATGAATAAATCAAAATTAAAACATTAACACTGTTACTTTTTCTGAGTGACAAAATTAACTGTTCTCTTCCTTCTCTCTGCTTTTCCATATTTTTCAAGTTTTGTAGAGTGAATATATATTACTCTTACAATGTTTTAGGGAGAGACACAGAGAGTAGGACATGCACCAAGAGAAAGCATTAGCTAGTTAGTTTTGTGTGTGTTTGCAAGAGGAGGACAAGCCAAAATCAACACCAGTTGAAAGGAAATCGAGGCAGTTGTAACTCATTTAAAATGAGGTCACAGAGCAGAGAAGAGAAAGCTATTGGGCTTGTTTATTCTAAGGCGCCCTTAACCTTGCACACGTATGCCAGCCACATAAGGAGTATAGTCCCATTTAGACTTCCTTATTTTTTATGTATTTGATGCAGGGTCTCACTACACGGCTCAGACTCATAGTGATCCTCCCGTTTTCAGCCTCCCTAGTGCTGGGATTACAGGCACGCTCCACCATGCCCAGACTCAGTGGCTGGCTCAATGTGCCCAGAATCAAACCCTGGTCCCTGTGTTTGTACCAGGCAGAAAGCTTAATTCACTGAGCTTTCCCACTGGCCCTTAGGTTTTCCTTCTGTTATGCATTCTTATGGGTCCCAGGAGGTAGAGAAGCCTACTTTATTGCATCATTCCCCTTTTGAAATTTTCTCCAAGCCATGAAACCACCACAGCACAGACTCCTACTCATGCATTGGAAAACCCTATGTTTATTTGCAAAGAAAAACAAGGTTGCCTTGTAAAGCCCAGAACTAAGTGCCCTAAACAGATTCTGAGTTTACAGGACTCTTTCAAACTATATTACTTTTCCCCTAATAAAGTTTTCCTCCTTGCTTCCACGGTAGAGAAAAACATTTTATGAGTCACCTTTAAAAATGATATGGCGAGAGGCTGATAGAACAATGAGAAATTTGATTCCCCTTGTGGAAAAAAGCAGTGTTCACAGAGGTTATTCTATAGCAACTAATAGACTCTAACCACAAATATCTCTGCTTTTGAAGCCACTGAGGGTAAATTCCTACTGTGCATTTTGTAACACATTGACAAATTTTCTTTTGTTATTGTGTTAGCTTGAATGACCTAAAAGTGAGAAAAGTGGCTGATGTACTCTCAGCCTCAGAACTATTTTTAATAATATGTGTTGCCTCTGTGCTATACACAGACAAGGAACATGCAGGGTGACTTCTATAACAAGTCCCTCCCCTCCCTACGCTTATACTAGCACTGTGCTCATAATCTTCCTTCTAGCTTGGCTGTGGGCAGAAAGAGATTTTCCTTTTTCAGTGTACTTTCCCCAACCCCTTTCACTGTAGTATCCAATGTTTTTTGTGATGCTCTGGGGGTACCTTAGACCAATATTTTTAAAAAATGTGCCCACGGTGCTTTACTAACTTATTCTTGGGCAGGTATATTCTTATTTGTCCACTTCCAGCTCCTTACTTCAAATTTTAAGAGACAACTTTTCTCCTAGTGGGAAAATGTGGGCAGATCTTGATGCTGACCCCAACTCAGACACTTAGTAGGGTTCCTCAGCTGAAGAGGGTAACAGCCTCCTTAAGATTCATCTCAACTGAGCCAGCATGGTGCCAGCCACCTGTACTCCCAGCCCTCTGGAGGCTGAGGCAGGAGGATCATTGCAAGTTTGAGACCAGCCTGGGCTACAAAATGAGTGCAAGCCCAGTTTGAACTTCACAGTGAGATTTTGTCTCAAAAAAAAGAAAAGAAAAAAATCATCTCAACCACTAAAACACAGATAAGTAATATTTACATCTCAAGGTTGTCTCAAAGAAAACAAGCTCTGTGTGAAAGGTTCTAGCCAATAGCACATCTCACTGCAAGGCAGCTGTTATTCTAATTAGTCACACTCCTAACCTCATCTGCCAACATTCTACCTTGGAAGATATAACTACGAACTTTTCTTATTGCCTTGTGATTTCATTTTTTAAATGACTTTCATATCACTCTGAGCTCTACATATTTCCCTGTGTGCTTTCTCTTCTTCATTACTCTAAACCTTTAATAATCTTTGGTCTAAGCACTAGTCCTTTCAGGAAACCTGTCTATCAAAAGGTTTCTTTCCCCTTTTGTTTCCTGTGTTGATGCTTGCTCATCCACTGGGCAGACGCAACCAAATACCAGTAATGCATCCACCTGCTCAGAGCTTGAAGTCCAGGGAGTAAGAAAATATGTGCATCTCCAAGGTTATGGAGGAAGAAGTGAACTTTTTTCAAGAAATTTTATTTTATTTTGAAATCAGACACAAGATAGTAGATGTCAGTGTGACTTGGTTAAAGCCTAATGTCTCAATGCCATCTTGTATTTCCGGTGGCTGATAAAACAGAAGATGGTGAAAAATACAAATATTGGGTGATCTGCATATATGAAATGTTTAGAATAAACAAATTCATAGACACAGAAAGAAAAATGAAAACCACCGAACACTAAGAGAAAAGGGTCAATGGGGAGTTATTAGCTCATCATTGCCATTTTGGTTTAGCATAATGAAAAAATTTCGGAAACATTTGTAGTGATTATGCAACATTGTAAATATCATCATACACAGAATTTTACACTAAAAATAGATCAAGGCAAAAATTTAATATTACATACATTTTTCTACAATAAAAATACATAAGGAGGTAAAATCAAACTACATCATCTAATGCATAATGACAGAAATGTTTTGAAAAATCTATCTATCATCACTGTGCAAACATCATAGAGTGTACTTCTACAAACTATGACAGTTAAAGCATCACTAGGCAATACAATCTTATAGGAGCCTGTGCTCCTCAGTTTCATAGTGCTATAAGGAAATACCTAAGGGAATTCATTTACAAAGAAAAAAGATGTATTTTTGCTTCAGTTCTGAAAGTTCCACCCCAAAATTGCACAAACTTGTGCTTTGTGCTTTCTCTGGCGGTGATGGATGGCAATGGCAGGGAGTGGTGGAACAAACTGCTTATATAAGGAATCAGGAAAATCAAAAGGAAGAGGAAAATGCCAGGGTCCTACAATCCCTAAATTAACTTCCTGGTCACCTGCTCAAAATACTCAATACCCACAATTTAAAGGATGAAAGTTTACTGTGTCTCATATTCAGAATTCGGTCCATGGTTAGCAGGCTCCAAGGAAGCAGCATCATGGCAGAAGGGTGAAGCAAAGCCGCCCAGCTCACAGAGGCCTGGAGTGAAAGCCTGGGAATAGTGTAGAGAGAAACGGGCCTGGCACTACACATTGTACCCTTCATGAGCTACTCAAACCCACCCAGGAGCATACTCTACTAATTTACTAGGTGTTTCTTAATCCAATGATACTCACAAATCAGAATTAATGGTCATAAACAGTTTCAAGGACATGACCCCCATTTTCTAAAGATGCCACTGTCTCCAATTGGTGCCACCTTGGGAGCCATGGACACTTATCCCTTTTTAGAACATCAACTACATTTAAGCCATAGCAAGATCATGGTTGTGTATGTGGTCCATCATTGATGAAAACACCATGGTACAAAGCAAGACGATCCAGAGTTACAAACACGAAGTGTCACCCTTGTCACGACATCTCAGCCCCATCAGGCTACCTGCAACTCCTTACACAAGACTGTCAAAGTAGCATAGTCAGAAAATGTTTCTGAAACCTCACCATGTATCAGGCACTATGGGGAGAAAACCATCTCATGTCTGCATTCAGACAAGACTCACAGCACAAAGCGCCACAGTCCTGGCTGTCTAGCCAAAATGCCACCTGCTTCAAGCTTTTTGAGGTTGGAATTAATTACTCTCCTCTACACTCCCAAAGCTTGGTGCCCATCTTGGCAGCCCCCATTACAATCTCCCTTGTATTTTGCCCTTTGCAAGGTATCTCTGCCACAGTTCCCACCTGTCCCACTCTAGTCTTTCAGTCTTTCACATCCAGAATCAGCTTTTCCTCTGTTCTTCTATCGCTTCTTACACAGTAGGCGCACAATGTTTGTTGGCTCCCACTATCTGGAGAACAATAGTTCAGAGCCTGCCAACAGCCCAGCTGTAGGCTCCTCGCATGCTGCTATCAGTCACTTAATCCCCTACTCGCTGCTGTACTATCTTTAGAAGCTGTTTCTCAACCATTAGTAAAAAAAGAAAAAAATACCTGTTTCTCCCCCATGAATTGGCTTCAACACCAGGATTGCTGAGATGTGTGCAGCCTAGGTCTCCTATCCCTAGCTGAGGAAAGGAACACACCTAGGCATTTTCAATGCACAGTGAGTATTTTAATTCCAGATAAGGTCAGTCATTATGAACCAAAAATAAATAAATGTGGGAAAGTTGAAAAGGGCAGAAAGAGGGGGAGTATTCAATTGCACAAATCGAAAGAACATTCATTTTAAATGGCCAGCAGTCCTAGAGAACTGATTCCCCTTTCATTGAGCTCTGACTAAAACATTTATGCACAGACTTTGGAAAAGTTGAATATAATGTGTTTATATTTGTATTTAGTGTATAAACTTTTCTCAGGGACAAAACAGAGCTAAGTTTTAAGCCTGTAACAATAGCTACCATTTATAACAGTTTGTCAAAGCTGGCATGTGTTAGTTTATTGAACACCTTGAATAATCTAGAGAGGACAGAAATATGATCATTCTAAGGAAACCAGCACACAGACAGGGTAAATTCCTGGTTCAAGGGCCACACAGCTGGAAATAACAAACAGAATTAAAATAGATTTTCTGATTCCAAAATTAACATCTTATCCAGCTACCAAATCAAGCGTCTCAGTGTCCCCAATGTCCTCAGCTGTTGCTTGTTTGCATTTCTGACCAAACCCAGAGGTCACCTTTGATTCCTATTTTTCTGTACTCTGTACATGCAGTTAACCACCAAATACTGCTGGCACTGCCTCCAAAAACAGATCCTGAATCTGGCTGGTTTCTCTTCCCTCCACTGGCCTCCTTCTGATCCCAACCACCATCACAGCTAACAGGGATCCCAGCATGAGCTCCCCGCTGATCTCTGTCCACTTACACCTTCAACATTCTATTTGCCTGTGTAGTTACCAGAGTGAACCTACAAAACATGAATCATAACGCATCAGCCCTGCAACTAAGTCATAGAAAGCTTTCTGTAGTCTTCAGAATAAAATTCTAAGTCATGGTGGTCCCTAAGGCCAACCATGATCAGACCCATGCGGTCTCATCTCCTACTCACCCCCATGCTCTGCCCTGCCCGTGCTGCTGTGCTCCTTGCTCTTTCTTCCTCCTCACACTCTGCACATGTGCAGCTGCTGCTTGTTCACCTGAAGTGCCTTCCCTACAGCCTTCAGCTCAGCATTTCTATCATCCCACAGAAGTATTTCTTATCCTAATGTGCCAGCCTCCTCCCATGCCACCTCCTCCTAATCATTTTCTATCCTAGGCTAGATTTCATTTTCTTCCTTTTTATTAAAGCTTCTCCAGAGAAACAAAACCAGGCAGGCATTTGTACCACTGAGCTGTATTCTTAGCCCAACGAGGAAGGGAGATGTATATATGCACATGAGGAGACTCACTGCAAGAAATGGCTCACACTCTTCTGGAGGCCCAGAAGTCACGTACCATGCCATCTGTATGTGGGAGACCCATGAAAGTCATGCTATTCAATAGCTGATGTTATTCAGTCCAAGGCCAAGTGGCTGAGAACCCAAATCAATCATAGGATAGCTGTCTAAGTTCAAAAGCCCACGAATAAAGAGCTTAACAAGAAAGAAACTATGTCCTTCCTATACCTTTTTAGTCTATCTGAGCCCTCAACAGACTGGATGAAACTGTACACATTCTGAGGATTCAAATGCTCTTGATCATCTCTTTCAAAAACAACCTCACAAATACATGCAGAAATAATGTTTTACCACCCATAAGAGCCCCCTTTAGCTCAGTCAACACACTCAATTAAGAAACACAAACTGTCGGACCCAGTGAGATAGCTCAGCAGTCTAAAGCACCTGCTTGGACAAGCTTAGGCAAGCTCAGGCAGGGAGACCACAGTTCAATCCCCAGCACTACAGGCAGTGCCAGTCCCAGCCCTAGAGCAGGCTGAGCTGGCCACAAAAAGAAAAGAAAGAAGAAACACCAAATATTTTAAGTTGTATCATTTATTGCTTTAAATTTTTATACTGCCTTCTCATGCCCAAGCCTCACTGAATACAAACTTTATGACAGTGAGCATTGTATTTCCAAGGCTTAGCAGAGTAACTGGTATAGAGCCTCAGTAATCACAGAGCATCAATTGATTTGGTCCAAAGAGAGCAGCTCACTCAGTATCCTTCCATCCAGTTTTGTTTTTTGAATCTAGTGGGGGTTTTTTTAGAAAAAAAACAAATCTGGGCATGGTGGCACACACTTATAATCCCAGCACTTGTGAGACTGAGGTAGGAGGAATGGTACAAGTTTGAGACTAGCCTGGACTACAAAAGTGAGCTCAAGGCTAGCCTGAATTGCATTGCGAGACCCTGCCTCAAAAACGACAAAAAAAAAAATTTATAATAAAAGAATAACAATAGTTCATATACAGTGCTTCATTATCTTCTCAGTAACTACTCAGAGTATGACACAGACAAAAAAGATTCTTTCCTACAAAGAAAAAGTAGATAGCAGTGCAAAACTTCCTGCTCAATAAACTAAGGGAGACTAGTAGTACCAATGAAACAAATCAGCACAGACATTAAAATATATTTGAGACAATAGAACAGGTCATTTGGAGAATTATTTAAACTTCTTATTTACAGTTATCTGTCTTCCTTTTACTCTTTAGTTTTGTGTATATTTCTCATGTAAGAGAAGCCATGCAATAAACATGCGTGTCTAATTTATTTCAGTTAATATTATCTTCTCAAGTTGCACCATTTACCTATAAATGCCTTAGATCTATCTGTATGGCAGAGGAGTATTCCACTGTGTATAAATACCACATTGTCTTTATCTATTCATCTCTTGGTGACTATGTACTGTTTCTAAGATCTAGCTATTATAAACTGTGCCACTATAAACATGGGTATGCATATATCCCTGTTACATGATGATTTTAATTCTTTGGGTAAGATTCCTAGAAGGGGATGACTGGGTCAAATGGAATTTCTATTTTCAGTTTTTTGAGAAATCATCACACTAATTTCCATAGTGGTTGTACTAGTTTACATCCCCACTAGCAAGGTAGGACTCTTTTTTTCCCCATTTGCTTGCCAGCATTTGCTATCATCAGTACTTTTTGATGATAGCCATTCTTTCTGGGTTAAGAGGGTATCTCAAAGTAGTGTTAATTTGCATTATACTACAACACAGATCACCTCTAGAATACAAATCACGTCCTTTGAGGTAATTTCTCAACCCAACTCTTCTTTCTGCACCCTCAACTCTACCCATCAAAATGCTTTTCAAAGTCTACTATAACTGTCTATCTCCCACACTGAATCATGAGCTGGACTGCACAAGAACAGCTCCTACATGTTTGTTGAAAGACTAGACAAATTGACCTTTACTGTTTTTCACACAGGTAATTAATGTTTCTATGAGGGAGTTTATTGAAATGCTATAGGAGAAACTATACTGAAAAGCATTTTTTTAAAAAATGTTAGGTGCCTCATGTCTTAAAGTTTACATTGAAACAGCAGTCAATATAAAGGCCTTTAATTGGGAGGGAGGCCAATTGTAATCATGGGTAATGATGCATGGGAAATGATTGGGACATCTTGGTTGGATGATATACATAGTCAGATGAGTGAGAGTTTCACAGACATGGACATCTCAAGCAGCCAGCTGCTGCAGAGACACAGTTCACTTCAGATGCCAAAAGGCCATGGGGTCCTAAGTCCCCTGCACAACACGAGTAAACAAACAAAAAGTGATTAATCCCATGACAACAGCCTCCTTATTTTGAGAGTAATCTTTCTTTGACCTTATTAATCCATCTTTGAGGCTATAGTCGTCTGATATTCATCTGATTCTAAGCCTTTATGTTTTTTTAAGATGCATCTGAGGATATCTGATGTCACCATCATAAGGGTAGGTTTTCTGGCCTAATTTACAGAGCACTAGAGATACCTTACTGCTAACCCTACTTCACCTATATTACAACAATCTGGAATTTTCATTTTGCCATTTGTTAATTCCTAGTGTTCTTCAGGAAATGATTATCTCCACTTTCTGTTCAACTCTTGCCTTCTCTGCATTTTCTCTAAATGGTAGGTATAATTTTCCCCCAGTAAATTGTGATTTCCTGGTTTGTAAAAATGGCATCAGTAAAGAATCCTTGTCTCTAGGATTATACTGTTTCTCTTATCTAAATTGCATGCTCAGAAGAAATCAGCTCATTAGGGAACCAAGTTGAGCTTACTTAGTCAATATGGGCCCAAAAGGAGTAAGAAGTAGGAATTTTTTGAAGTTCCTGCTGCAATTCATTTGTAAATTCCTCTAACATATCTACTAGACATGGTAAAGTTGGGTTCTATTTGGCTGGTCTTTCTAATGGTAGATGTCGACAAAACAAACAATTCTTTGCCAACATCGTCCCCTACTATATCTTAATTTTGTGTCATGGCTTGGTATTTTTGCAAGGGAAACAATACAATACAGGACACATTTTATAAGATTATTTTATAATCACCTGAAGAATCATACAAAGAGTGCAAGAAATCTGTCCACATACTAAAGACCAAATAATCTAGCTGAGAGTCTGTATCCTAATATCTGGTATGATCTGAAAACCTAGATCCCCTAACAATGCTTCTCACAAGTCCAGTTGAGGCCTAGAGCCTATAACAATATCTCATGCAGGCTCACTTCACAGATCTGCACTGGAAAGGCCCAAAAGTCAGTGGTGGAAGCTGTAAAGTCTATGCAGTAGGATGAAGGGTCCATGTTAGCAGGCTGAGGTATCTAAATTGGAGCCAAAAAGCAACAGTTAGGATAAGAAGCAGAACTCCCCCCAGAAGGTCCTGAGCTCCTCCAGCAATGAGCAAAGCTGAGTTCCCATCAGGAAAGCCAGTGTGACAAGCTTCTCCAGGAGGCAGAGCAGTGAACTATCTTCCCTCCAGAGCCAGGAAACGATGTTCAGGATGAGGACCAGAGCTCCCCCAAAATGAACTCTAGCCATTCTCAGCAACAGTGAGGTACCAACTCCTCCTCCAGTGAAAACAGCCAAATTCACCAGAAAAGACAGCAAGCCAAGGTTTTCTGACAGACTAGCCCAACAGAACTTGCAGTTTCCAACAACTCTAAGGGTTTCTCCAAACATCTTTCCTAACAGCCCACCTACAGCTTTTCCAGTTCTGCCTCTTATACTGCTGCCAACACTCCTCATGTTGGCCTCCCACACCCAGCATCATTCTAGTTTGGTTCAGGTGGGTGTAACAAGCTGACCACCAGTTAGAAATCCACTACATTTCTGTAAACTCCAAACATGGTTTATGGGGAATTCTGGGTGGTTTTTTTTTTTTTTATTGTTTTTGTTCAACTTTATGGGTTTAGTTTTTGGTTCATGTTGAAAAAAACAATGGACTATTGCATCTTTATTGATGATGTCTTACATTCTTAGCTCTCTCACCAAAAGTTACAGATCTGAATCTCAGTCCATTCAAGTCCAGCCATTAGCAATCACTCCTGTTAACTTCCTTATCAAATACGATCTCATACTGATCTTTGCCAACACCTGTTCTGCAAGGACAGTGATGAGGAAAGGGCTAATCAAGTCCTTCCCAGTCTTCCTCAGTGTTATGGTTATAGAACTTCTCCATCAAACTGATAACAAGGGAGTAGAACTGAGGAGAAGGGCTACTGCCTATACTTTATCTTAGGTTGTTTCATTGCAGAAAAACCTAAACACTCCATTATGAGGTCATCCCATGAGATAGACTGCCAACCTTATAATCCAGAAGTTCTGAAATGTGCTATTCTCCTATTAGAGACAAGATGAATCAACATATTCAATAGCTATTCTGAAGAGACTGAGAGAAAACAAAATGTTGTCAACCTGAATATTTGAAACACCCTAAATAGCATTTTCAATGAATGGAAAACATATTCTAGTAGCGACAAGTTACTTGAATCACTTTAATTCATGCTCAACAGTATCTAACTCAAGCTGTCAGTATGTTTTGCACAAAGTAATAATAATAATTATCTTTAACAGTAAAAGAAAGGGAGAACACTGAGGTCACTGATTCAGGGTAATGGCCCAGATTCAATTAACTCATCAAACATTTACTGAATACCTACAGTGATCAAGTATTGTGTGGCCTGGTACAGATATAAAATGCATAAGACAGTCCCTGGTTGCACACTATACTTCCCATAATCTATGGGAAGAAATGGGCACATAAGTAATAAAAATACAATTTGGAGGTGAAAAAATAGGTATACACATAGGAAAGCACAGAAACATGTAGAACAGCATTATTCCAATTATTTGACTTAGCAATTTATAATTCTTACAGAAAGAGACCACAATAGTTTATACCTAGCCAAACTTTTTAAATGTTATTTTTAGAAGACAAGAGAATAAAGATTATTAAAAAATTTATGTGAGCTGTTGAACTATCAAAGCACAAGAACTATAATTATCTAATGCTGTAAAACTGGCTGTATGTATACATGCATGTGTATCTATCCACATGCATACTTGGTAAATGCAGAATTAGTGAGTAGATACTTCGCTATATATGCCCTTGTGATCTAAAGTAGTGTATGTTACAAGTGTCTAAATTGTTTTTAATCATGGTAAAATACATTGCCATGTTTGAACGTGTCCCCCAAAATTCATATGATGAAAACTTAATTCTCAATGCAACAGCATTGAGAAGGTAAATCATTAATAAATGATGGGGTCTTGAGGGCTCTGGCTTCATCAATGGATCAATGAAGTCACAAAAACATTCCCTTCCTTTCTCCTTCTTACCAAGCAATGCCCTCAACCAGGTTATGATGCAGCAACAAGGCCCTCACCAGGGGTGGTTCCTTGATCTTGAATGTTCCTGCTCCAAAACATAAATCTCTATTCTTTATAAATTACCTAGGTTCAGATATTCTGTTATAGAAGCACAAAACATACTAAGGTATAGATATCAGAAAATTTACTATCATAACCATTTTAAGAGATTTGTATTAACAACATTCACATTGTTCTTCAACTAGCACTACCATCCATCTCCAGAACATTTTTAATTTCCCAAAATTAAAACTCTCCACTCACTAAACAATAAGTCCCCATTCTCCTAGTCCCTGATAATAAATAGTCTACTATATAGGTCTGTGAAATGAATTATTCACTTAATTATTATACACTTAATTATGAATAAGTGGAGTCAACAGTTTGTGTCCTTCTGTAACTAGCTTATTTCACTTAGTACAAAGTCTTCAAGACTCACCCACAGGTGTGCCATTGGCAAAATTTCTTTCTTTTGAAAGTATGGCTGATATTCCACTGTAGGTATGTAGTGAATGTATGGATCACATTTTGTTTATCCATTCATCTGTTCACAGATACTCAGGTTACCTCCTCTTTTGGCTCTTAAGAATAATGTTGCTATGAACATGGATCTATATACTAAATAAGCGACCCATTTATAGGCAAAGATGAAGGCTATAATTCCCAAATAACCAGTACAGGGAAAGTAGTAGAATGTAAAGTACAGAAAAGGTTGTTATCATATCAAATTATGGGAGGTGAAACATGTCAGATGAATCGTCAAAGAATGAAATAAGAACAATTAGAAACCCAGTGGGCAGGGACTCTGGTGAATATAGGACCAGGCAGAGAAGGGAATAGAAAATGCCAATTCAGTCAGGAAAAGTGGCCTAGGGAAATATCTGCTTATACTAGGATTAGGAGCCAGGCCTTGCTTATCCAACCACCACTGAGAAGGAGATGTGATTCACACCATAAGTAGACAGAATACAAGGCCAAGATCTGAACTCCACAGACAAATATTTAGATTCTTCTGTTTGTGAGTAAGAGAGCAGAGGTCAAAAAAAAAATGCTATATGAAGAAACTACTATAGATGAGGAAAAGCCATGCTGATAGCTTTGAGTGAGTATCCTTGAAATTGATTCACGACATTATATGAGTCTCCCCACATCTATGGGCCAAAATTTAATCACTAGCATGATAATGTTGACAAGTGAGACCTTTAGGAGGTGATTAATTCATGGACAGAGACCTCATGTGTGAGTTAATGATCTTACAACAAGGTTAGAAGGAACACTGCTACCACTGCAGGACAGCATTACTCCCCCCCCACCCCCAAGACACAGCAACAGGTGACACCTTGGGAGGAGGGAAATCATCCCTGCCAAACACTGAGTCCTTGGGCCTTGAATCTCAGATTTCCAGCCTCCAAAGCTATGAGAAGTAACCTCTGTTCCTTCTCTTTATTCAGGCTGGAGTGTTTTGTTACAGCAGCTCAAATGGACTAAGAAAACTACTAAACAGAGAAAAAATACTAAA
>PVKN010031122.1:0-12572 GCA_004027915.1 Capromys pilorides | reverse complement strand
GCCTGCATCTTACTCCTTGTTGTTATCATTTTGTATAGCAGTGAGCTATGCACTTTGGTGAAGTTATGCTGTTAGCACCTATGGGGATTTTTTCTGGATCCACCCAGCTTGTTCCCCTCCAGTGGTACCTGGCTGAGAGTTACCGCTCAGTCCACTGGCTGTTGTGAGGCCTTATGGGTCTGAACTATGGGTGGAGTCAGAGTTTTGGAGTTGAGACCAAGGATGGACGCAGGTTGAGGGTCCTTACCGGGCTGGCACGAGGCCAGAGGGTTTGGTGGATAGGTTCCGGACTATAGTTCAGGTGGGCTTGTGTAGGGAGATTCTTGTGTAGAAAGTTTCAGAGATCCTTTCCTGGTAGGTGTGCTGGTCAAACCAAACAGGGGGTGGGCTACAGGCGTGGCATGAGACAGGTGCAAAGAGCGCCCCGGACCAGTGTCAGCTGTGGATGAGTTCCAGGCGCGGCGGCGTGGGGGGAGCCCGGCGTCCGCCACGGGCAAGAAGTTCCGATCAGGCTCGGCGGCGCGAGGGGGCGGAGACCCGGCGCGGCGCAGCTCAGCGAGAAGAAGTTCCGGTCAGGTGCGGCAGCGCGGCGGGGCGGAGACCCGGCGCAGCGCCGCTCGGCGAGAAGAAGTTCCGGTCAGGCGCGGCGATGCGGCGGGGCAGAGACCCGGCCGCAAAATAAATTTTAATGTTCCTATAATAGTTGAAAATGAAGTCCTAGAGGAAGATGGAAGTATATCATATGAAAGATTCCATTGTTTTTGCTTTTTAAAGAATACAAAATGGTAAAAGAAAAAAACTACAAATGATACAGAACTTCATTGAACAAAATAGGAATTTGACAATGGTTGATGTGTTATATAATATCTTTAAATTAGTTGTTAGATTACCAGATATAAATATGCATAATTGGGATAAAATTTAACCATTAACTGCTTTCATTAGACCACCAGAGATCAGCAGTACAATTATCCAACCTAGTCTGTATGTGTATCTTTTTTCTCTTTTGTCCTTATCCTCCCAGTTTTTCTGGCCCATGGAGCAAATTCTTTTTCACCCTATTCTACCTTGGAGATTTTATTTACGCTTTGAAGTTCTTATACGAATGACATATATGATGTTTGCACACGTGACTTTGATTTATTTCACTTACCAGTGTAGTCTCTAGTTGCATTCCTTTACGTATAAAAGCTTGAGGTTTATTCTTTATAGCTGAGTAATAACTCCATTGTATAAGTATACTACAGCTTTTTTATCCATTCCTCAGTTGATGGGTATCTAGGTTGTTTCCAAATTGTGCTGCTATAAGCATGAGTACACATAAATCACTATGATGTGATGTTTTCAGTTTATTTAGAAAAGTACTTAAAAGGGAAATACCTGAAGTGAATGGGACTTCCAGTCCCAGCTTTTTGAGGAATCTCCACACTGATTTACACAGTGGTTGCAGGAGTCTGCACTCCCACCAACAGTGAATAAGAGTTATTTTATCCCCGCAACCCATCTAGCTTTTGTTATTGATTTCTTGAAAATAACCATTCTTTTTGGGGTAAGGTGGTTTCTCAGCATTGCTTTAATTTGCATCTCATACCCCTTTTTAGATTGAGTCTTTGATTATGATGGGCCTGATTTGTTTAAATTATGTGTTCTAGATAGAAATCCTTTTAGGAACAGTCAGCTGTCACTTTTTCCCAGTTTGTAGATTTTCTTTTACATCTTTTACTCTATTGGTGATTTATTTTGATGAATCAAAACTTTTCAAAAACAAGAGATTTCAATTATTGATTTTTCGAAGTATTTCTCATGCAGTTTGGTTATTGTTCATGAGTTCTCTTAATTGCCACTGTGTCTCCAAGATTTATACCTACTTTCTCCAGAAGATTTGGTGCTAGTTTTAATACTTAAGTCTTTGATTCATTTGGCCTGTATTTTTGTGCATGGTAATAGGAATGAGTCTAATTTTAGCATTTGGCATGTGGAAAGCCAGTTTTTCCAGGACTATTTATTAAAGAAACTGTCTTTCTTCCAGTGAATATGTTCTACCCTGTTATGGTTTGTGTGTAGTGATCTACCCAAATTGTCATGTACTCATTGGGGCCTGGTTCTAGAGTTTGTAGTTAATTCATGTGAGAGGTACACCCACCATGGGGCAGATAGCTGAAAGGAGAGAGGCTTATATTGCTGCCACTTCCTTTTGCTTTTGCTCTTTGCTGTTTTCTGCCTCCATGAGCTGTTGCCCTCTTCCATGTTCTACTCTGCCTTGGAGCCAGTTGAATGTGGACTGAAACCTCCACAAACTGCGAGCTAAGTAAACCTTTCTTTCCTTTATTTTGAGTTTCTGGTGTTTTGTCCCAGCAATGAGACAAAGGTAAGACAAGCCCCTATGTCAAAGATAGGATGGCTGAGTATGTTTGTAATTGTGTCTGTATCTTCTAATCTGTTCTACTGATCCTCAGATCTGTTTTGTTTTTTGTTTTTGTTTGTTGTTGTTGTTTTTATTTTTGGTAAAGTTGGCTAGAGGTTTATCAATTTATTCTTTCAAAGAACTCTGGTTCGTTAATTATTTATATTTACTTCATCTCCACTGCATTTATTTCTGCTCTGATCTTTATAATTTCCTGCTTTCTTTGGGCTTTAGGCTTGACATGCTCTTTTCCTGGGAGCTTCAAGTGCAGCTTAGATTGTTTATTTGGGCTTGTTCTTCTGATGTAAGAATTTACCACTGTAATTTTCCCTCTTAAGACAGCTTTCATTGCATCCCACAGGTTCTACTAAGTTGTATCTGCATTTTTTATTATAAATATTATTTAATTTCATCTTGATCCATTAATTTTTTCAGGAGGGTGTTAATTTCTGTTATGGATTTTTTTGCAGTTTCTTTGTCAATAATTTCCTGTTTCACTGCACTATAGTCAGATAATACACATGAGATAATTTCAGTTTCTTTGCATTTCCTTAAGCATGTTGTATGTGTTAGCTATCTATTTTGGAGAATATTCTGTGTGCAGCTGAAAAGAGTATTATTTGTTTGCTGGGGTTTTTTTTGTTTTGTTTTGTTTTGTTTTTCCTTAGTTGATCTTTTCTGTGATAATGGGGTGTTAAAGTCTCCCACTATAATTGTGTTATTACTCATTTTATTTTTCATGTCTGTTAAAACTTATCTTATGGAGGCCAAGGAGATGTCAAAACTCTTGCCTAGCAAGCACGAGGACCTGGGTTCAATCCCCAGTGTGGCTTGCTTTGCTGCCCACATTCCTTGCTGGCCAGTCAAACCAGGTGTAGTAGTGTGTGCCTATAACCCCAGTGTTGGGGAAGCCAAGACAGGAGGATCACTGTGAGTCTGAGCTGTGTAGCGAGGCCTGTATCAAAGAAAGAAATCTTTTTTTTTTTAATTTGTCTTATGTAATTGGGCGATCTTGTATTAGATACATATATATTTATGGTTGTTATCTCTTTCTCTTGCAGTTTTCCCCTAACAAGTATGTAGTGACCTTTATTTCTTTTGATTACTCATACCTTGAAGTCCACAGTGTCAGCAACAAGAATAGCTACCCCCTTTTTCAGGTGCCTATGGCATGGAACATTGTTTTCTACCCTTTGACTTTCTATCTGTGAATTTCCTTTTGAGTTAAATGTGTCTCTTGTATACAGTGTATTGTTGGATTTTGTTTCTTAATCCACTCTGCCAGTCTTGATTCTTTTGATTGGTGAATTGAGATCATTTACATTGATGGTGATAACTGATATGTATTAGCTTATCTTTGATATATTATTTTGCTATTGTAGGTTCCCTGCATTTCCCCTCTATTTAATTGCTTGCTGTGCTTAGTGGTTCCTTTCTCTTCTTATCTTGAAGTTGTAGTCATTTTTGTCTCTTTCTAGATTATCTGTCAGTACTCTGACAGTTTGGTGGTCATGAATTTATTCAGTTATTCTTTATCATGAAAGTATCTTATCTCTCTATTAAATTTAATAAGTAGTTTTACAGGTTACATCACTCTGGGTTGAAAATTGTTTTCTTTAAGAACCTCAGATGTCGGGCCGGCGAGATGGTTCAGTGGTCTAAAGCGCCTGCTTAGGAAAGCTCAGGCAACTGCAGGGACTGCGGTTCGATCCCCGGCACCACATGCTGCACCAGCCCCCACCACCAGGGCAGGCTGAGCCAGCCACAAAATAAATAAAATAAACAAACAAACACAACAAGCAAACAAATAAATAAATAAATAATTAAAAAAAAAAGAACCTCAGATGTCTCACTCCAAGCACTTCTTGATCTGATGGTTTGTATTGAGAAGTATGCCATGATTCTGACGGGCTTGCCATTTATAGGTGATTATTTCTTTTCTCTAACAGCTTTTAATATTCTGCGCTTTTGCTGACTTTTGGGATCCTAACTATTATGTTTCTGGGTGTAGATTTATTTTTGTTATGGTAAATTGGAGTTTTCAGTTTGCATGTCAGATTCTTTTCCCATGCTTGGAAAATTTTCTGATACTACTGCTGCAGCCAGCTTTTTAATTTTATTGGTAACTATTACTTTACGTTGTTTTTCTTTGCATCATCTTGCAACTGTTGTTATTTCTTGGTTCTTTGTTATTTTTAAGAGATCTTTCCTTTCGTGTTCACTAGCTACAAAGATCTGAAGTTCTATGTTCAATTTTGTTCAAGTGATTTTGCCAGCTTTCAATAAAATACTTAGTTTCCTGAATATCTCTTTGAATACCTTATGCATTCTACTTCTTCCTGTATTGTTCATTCAATGTTTCCATCATTTTCCTATTCCCCTCTATTTTTTTTAGTCTGCCTTCCTTAGCTGTGATGAATGTGTAATGAAAAATACCAATTTCATGCCCTGTAAGACATTAGAAATGTTGAGTATTAGTTTTATGGTCATGAAAAAGTTATCAAGAGTACTTGGAACAATAAGTTTTTAACAGTGAGAATTGAGGCTCAGCTGCCAACTTGTATTCCTCTGCTCTGTTTTTCCTGTGAGGTGGGATGGGTGTATCTTGTTTTGAAAGGTCACTGTGCTCTGGGTCTGGAATGTTCTCTCTCTTATTCTTGTTGCTGGGACAAATACCCAACACCCAAAATGAAGGAAGAAAAGTTTTATTTAGCTCACAGTTACTGGAGGTTTCAGTCCATACTCAGTTGGCTCCAAGGCACACTGGCACATGGAAAAGAGGGCAGCAGTTCACAGTGGTGGCAAAAAGGAGAGGAGCCAAGATGGATGAGTAGCAGCAAAAATGGCAACAGAGAGGAAGTCTCTCTCTCTCTCTGTTGCTCTTATGTAACATTCAGGCTCTCCATCCAGTAGTACTCACGTCCATAATCCCAGCATTACTAAAACCCATAATCCCAGTGGATCATGAATTTGTCTCATACTCTAGAAGTCCCTGCCTCATGACTACATGAGGCTTTGGGATGACAACTAGACACAAACCATAACATTCCACCCCTGGACTGCCAAAGACTCATGGTCATCACTTTATGCAAAACCCATTCTAGTCCATCTCTAATAGTTGCCAGAGTCCCAACAGTTTCAGCATTGCTGCAAAGTCCTAGCCTCAAGTCTCCTCCAAAATCTAAGGCAAACTCTTAGCTGTGAGCCCCTGTACAAATGAAAAGTTAAAGAACATTCAATGGCACAAAGCAAACATGACCATTCCAAAAGATACAGCAGAATACCAAACATTGGGACCAACACAAGTCCAAAATCCAGCAGGGCAGACATTAAATCCTGTAGGTCCAAGTGGACCTGTTATGTGGAAGGACCTGTTATGTGGACAGAATTACATAGCAAGACTGTTTCAAAACACATGTACAAACACACACACACAAGTTCACCTGTTACATTTATGATTATTTTAATTTTAATTGATACAAAAATTATCTCAAGGGCCAGGGACATCGCTCTGCAGCATGCTGCCTGCCTGACAAGCACGAAGTCCTGAGTTTGATTACCAACACAAAAAAATACTGTGTAAAAATTATTCCATTGTGTTTTTAATTTCTAGAATTTGTTTAACTTAGTTCCCTTACAGTTTGCTAAAACTGAAGGGAGAATAATACACTTTTTTTTTTTTAGGACGAAGCTGCAGGGTTGCCATTGCACTTAATGGATATAAACTAAGGAATCATTTTACTGTTGGGCCTATATGATCTTTGGCACCATGGTACCCAAGTGTGAGATTTATCTGCCTTACATACCACCTACAAGACACATCATCCAGATATGCCTTTTTGATATATTAAGATAATATTTATATAATAATCCTAATAGCCTTGGAAAGGCAAATGTAAATGAAACATGTATGAAACAAATGTGTCCATTGTTTGTAAATTGTCTTTAGGTTTCTACTCAAGTTTCTGAAGGTGTCTGTCTGTCTGTGTCTAACTTTTTGTTCTTTCTTACAATAATCTTGGCTGGGGAAAGGTGATGGTATGTGTCTGTAATCCCAGCACTCTGGAAGCCTTAAGAAAGAGGATCGCATGTTCTAGCCCAGCCTGGATCACTTAGCAGCTTAGTTGGCCCCTGTCTCAGAATCAAAAAGTGAAAAGATCTTGAGGTGCAGGTCAGTGCAAAAACCCTTGATTGGATCTGGCTTTGGAAAAAATCTCGCTATGAAATAAAAGTCTAACTCAAAAGGCTGAAATACCTGCACACACATCACTGATTAGTATTCAAAAGCAACCAGACTTTAGGAAGGCAACTGAAATAGTGGGTAACTGTCTCACCAGCTTGCTGATTTATTTCACGTTTTGATTGTAATCTGGCAAGATTAATATAGGCTACTAGAACACAATACCTTATATTTGCACATTTTGCAGAACATTACTTAGGTATTTACATGCATTGCTCAACTGATGATTGGAAAACCAAACCCCGATGAGCTTGTCATCCATTTGACCTCTGTTCTTCTCCCTGTCCTGCACCTCTTCTTACATAAGGTGCTCTACAGTGAAAATTTAAATAAAATGTGAGAGTGAACCCTGCTGCTGCCTAACAGTTTGTCAGATGGAGGCAAAAGGCCCAGAGCCCCACAGCACTTCCCACAGCCCCCTCAGCTCTGGTCTCACAGGAAAGGTGTGGCCCTGGTTTTTCTAGGACAGCAGAATCAGAAGGGAGCAGGACACACGCAACGCTGCTGTCCCCAAGACCCATCCTGGGGACTCCCATCTCCTGCACGGTTCACAGCGTAAGGTTCTCCACTGCTTGTGGATGCGCAATGCAAGTAACAAATTATAAATCTGTGCCAGAGCCTTGTGCCTGACTTGTCTCTGCCAAGATCTCCTTCGCAGCTTGGTGAGTTTTCTGACTAATGAAATGTAGACAATGAACAGCAGACTTGTGATCGTGTAAGATTCATTTTGAATGAAAAACACTCAGCGAAGTAATACAAAAGATGAAATTACACATTACTTTTCCCTATGTATATCTGAATAATGTGCTTGCTGATAAATCCTAGACAGCTACTGTCATACTAGGTGGACTTAGACAATTCTTGACTTGTCCTCCAGAAAGTTGAGAGGCATGCAGGCACACTGATTAACCAAAGTAACCAACATTCATAAGTTCAAGGACTGGCATGGTGACCAATGTCTAGAGTTATATTTTGCCCTTAACTTTTTAAAGGTATGAGATGTAATTCTTCACAACAAGTCTTGGGAGATTTGTAATTTTGTATGCAGTCGGAGTTCACTCCAGGTTCTCATCTCAATCCCAGAACACAATATTTGTAATCCCAAAGATATTGGAACCCCACAAAGTTAATTCCAATCTACCAATCTACAGCAAAAGCAAAGACACTAAAACATATTAATAATTACTGGGGCGCCAAGGAGCCCTAAGTCCAGCAACGAAGATAGCTTTCTGGAACAAAGAGAACAATCCAGGGCCACAACCCGGTTTTATTTAGCCAAGGAGGAGGAGTGGCTTAAGGAAGAGAATTGTGGGAAGTGAGTAAGCACAGTGAGCTGGGCTAGGTGTAAAGAGAATATGCAGAGAAAGTAATTTGCATTATGCTATTGAGTGGCTATAGAGATAGTATCCAATGTTTCAGGGGTCTGTTGCTTCAGCTCTGATGTGTACTCTTTCAAGCCCCAGGAAGTCATAGCCTCTGTCTGAGGCTCGATCCCAGCTGGCAGCAAGAAGCACTGGGTCATCCTGTCTCGACCAGCACAAATTAAAGAGCAGCAGTTGTGGGTTACCAGGGAAATACACATCTTACCTTCAAAAACTACCATCAGCACCTCAGCTAGACTAATATACATTGCTTAAGGCCAATTGAAAGGATAAAGAGGGGGCTAAGGAGATAGCTGTGTGTCACAAGTGCCTGCCTGGCAAGTGCAAGGTCATGAGTTTGAACCCTGGTCCTGCAAAAAAAAAGGATCAGCTCTGTACAAGGAAATAGGGTCAGGTTCAGCTAAAATGGACAGTCACTCTTCTTTCAAGGAGAGCCGCTCAGGTGGTCCTCCACAGTGTGTATCTCATTAAATTTTATTTTATTTTTTGTGATACCAGGGATTGAACTCAAGATCTTGTGCTTGCCAGGCAAGCGCTTATTCTACTGAGCTATCTTCCAGCCCCTCATTAAATTTTAAAAAGCACATGGGTTAATAAGAATTACTTTATTAGTGCTGGGAAATGAACTCAAGACCTCACTTTTACCAGGAAAGTATGATGCCACTGAGTTATATCTTGAGCATTGGTAAGAGGAATATTGTCACCACATATCAGTATACAACTAGAGAGCTGGCCAGATAGATCAGTGGATTAAAACACCTGCTTAGGCAAGTCACAGTGGCTGGGATTCGATCCCTTGCATGCTACACTAGTCCCACCCCTGGGGCCTGGTGAGACAGGACTGAGACTGAGCAGGGTGGTGCATGCCTGTAATCCCAAGGCTTGGGAGGCTGAAAACAGGACAGTCACTAAAAGTCTTATCTACATATTGAGACCTTGTAAACCCTGTACCCAAATACAATAAATAAATAAGTAAATAAATCAAACACAAAAAATCAAGGACTCAAGTATCCTGGCATTCTTGTGAGTTCTTGCAAATTGTTATATACTTCAGAGCAAACATCTTTAGAATACGTAGTGATTTTCACCTCTGTCACCCAAATATGAATTCACATATGAGGAGAGGGGACCTCTGTTCTTGATTTATTGAAAGATCTGACTTCTTATGATTGTCTATAAGACTTTCATAGAAAAACAATGTTTATTCTTCATTCTTTAACATACACTTTTGATTGGCCAAGCTCAACCAAGTATTGGCCTTAGAAATAGAAAGTAAAGTAAATTTAAGAAGAATATAAGGGACTGGGGAGATAACTCCATGGCACAAGTGTCTGCCTAGCAAGTGCAAGGTCATGGGTTTGAACCACAGTCCCTCCAAAAAAAATTAAAAAAAAAAAAGAAGTATAAACTAAGTCCTCTCTTTTGTCTCCTTTTCATTTTCTCCTCCTCCATCTCCTTTCACTTCCCTCTTCCTCTTCTTTTCTCCCTTCTTCTCAATGATCTTCCTCTCTTTTCTTCCCTTCATTTCATCTCTGCCCTCTTAACTTTTTTCCTACCTTCCTTTCATCTCCTATAATCAACTACTACAAAGTCTGGCCACACTAGAGCTCAAGGGCCCCAGACTGACAGAAAGTGCCTAATAATACCCCTTAGCTCAACCTCCACAGAGAGAGGCAGTGGTGCAAATTAGCTTTTGTCTGGAGAAGTGGGATTCTGTACCCAAGTCTAAAGGAGTACTTGAGGGAGTTGCAAAATCAGCTCCCCACCCCGAGCCCTAGGAAAGAGCTAAGCCCGAGGCCAATGGTTTGGATGATAACATAGGCTGACAAACATTCCTTTTACTTTGACCTTTCTTCTAACAAACTTTCTCAGGGAATCTAGGTGATTCCTAACGCAGACACAGCATCTGTGGATATGGCGTAGGATCCCAAGTGGCAGGAACAACAGGGAAGAGAGGAGCCCACAATGTGGAATAGGATTCTCAACAGGTTTTGGCCACGTAAATCTATGGAGATACATCCAAGGAAAGGAGAGAGTTTTGACATAGAGAAAAAATCCCAAGACCGTAGCTCAACTCTTCATAGAGGCTTCTGAGAGGGCTCAGACAGCATGGCTGGTGAGCAACAAGAGAGCTCTCCTCTTGCCTCACAGAGAATGGCAGCTGGATTCTAGACCCATCCTATGCAGCCTGTCTGGTAGCTTTCAACTGCCTAACACAGTGTCCCATTTCTTAGAATGTAAAAAGCAAGAGGAAAAAGGCGTATCCATGATCCAGCTGCTTCACCACACTTTTGTCTTCATAGAGGAGTCAAGCCCCATATTGGGCACCAAAGATGTAACCAGTTTTCTCTTCATGAGCTATAGTCCTGAGGGTTAATGAAGTATGAAGTCAACAAAACAGCAGTAGAGGAACAGAACACGTGTGGTGCATTTGAAAGAACAAAGAAAAGCCCTCATTTTTATTTTCATGACCAGGATCTACCAAGGTTGAACTTGTCCAGATGTGCCTGGCTGGCTCTGGCTCTGCTGTGCTCAGCTTCTTCCTGCTGCAGCCCATGGAAGTGAACCCACTGTGCTCCTCTGCCAAGATGTTCAATTCCAGAATTAGCTGGTTGGCTCTGGCCTCCAGCCCCTCTGCAGGGAGTTTTGCTTCTGTATCCACAGGAGGTGCCAGGCTTTGGGTCTGGAAGGGGAAGTTCTGGTCACAGCAAGAAGGCAAAAGTTCCCACACACATACCAGGCCTGGCATCTGGATTGGGAACCAGGACATGAGTGTGTGGAGCAGGATGAAGGTCCCACACTCACACAGCCTGGGGTCTGGAGGGGAAGTTCTGGTCACGGCAAGTAGGTATAAGTTCAAGCACTCAGATTTTGAGGGGAGCTCCAAAGAAAGAAGGCCACAGAAGTGCTGAATCTAGGGATTCTGTGGAGCTTTTGGCACATGAAAGGAGCACATGGACATGGGAGAAGGCAGATGTGCAGCTGCTGCTGCTTGCCTGGCTTCTTCTTGTCTACAGGTTTTATGAATCCTCTGTCCCTGTGTTCAGATAGCCTGAGGGCAGGGCGATCATTTGCTTATGCATAGTCTTGCTCTGCATGAACACACTGCTGTTCAGCAATGGGGATGTGAACAGGACACTGAGGAGTTTAGAGAAGGAACAGGTCATAGCGGCTTCTGAAAAAAGATGGCTATAGAAAGGGGAGAAGTTTTCCAGATGAGCATAAATTGAATAGGTAGGACATTCTAGGCCATAAAATCATGGCAAAGATACAAAGGAAAAAGATGGAGACACAGAGAAAGAAAGAGGATCGGAAGGGAGGGAAGGGGAGGGGAAGAAAAGAGAGGAGAGGACAGATGTGATGTGGGAAGATGCACTGTGTTTGGGATAAAGAGTTTGAGTGAAGCTGTTTATCAGGAAGCCAGACATGGAAAATTAAGGGATAAATTAGGAGAGAAACAGATGTGAGAGATAGCAAGTGACAGCTTAAAGACGTGCAAGTTGAATAAGCCAGTCAGGGGGATACATAGAATGAGAGTAACATTTAAGACAAAGACATCAAAGAAACAATGCAGGAACAGACAAAGCAAAATGAGCCCACGAAGGAAAGAGAATTAATAGGGAATCCTAGCACACACAAGAACATCTGGCATGTGGAAAATCAAGACATAACATTGAAATCAAGGTGTGTGTATATAGATAAATTTGGGGTGAAAACATCTAACAGAAGAAACCAACCATATCACTAGATGAGGAAAACACTTTTCATTATGAAGATAATCTCAGTCACTGATTATGAGATATTTGGGCTGGCAATATTGTAGGCTATGTGTCTTTGAAAGATGTCCTGGACACTGACACATATACCACAGTATCTGACAAAGGACACCCCCTAACCCTCATCAAATGCTCCAGGCCGGTCGAACCAATAAGAGGGGCTGTGGGGGCAGCGAGAAAGCACACTGCAGGCGCATGGGCCGTGTAGACCTGGGCTTTTGCAGGATAGAGAGCAAAGTAATGGTTTCTGAAAGTCCCACTCACAAAGAGGGGCTGAGCCCATGGTCCCCGCCAGGTGCTGTAGCCCGGGTGCCCCTCACTTCACACACCCCCACCCCCTAACCCCCACCCCCAATCAGCTGAGCAGTGGGCCGCTCCTGTTGCTAGGTTCTGGACCAAACACTGGACGTTCTAGGCTGGAAACTCCTCGAGCAGCCTTGTGCCATGGAGTGGCTAGCGATGATGGGGTTTTTGATCCTTCTCTTGCTTTACTGGAGGACCTTTTACTTTAGAAGAAGCCGGCTTGCGGCACAAAGAAAGAAACGCCTGATTCTCCGCCTCGCGAGATGTGCTAAGGCAAAGTATCACCTCTTGGAAGAAGTCAACCGTCTCCAAAAGGAGCAGGAGGCCTTGGAGGCAGCTCTCAGGGAGGCCCGGCAAGCACACGGGTGGGAGGCAGGCTACAAGGAGGCGGTGAGGGACACAGCCAGGTGTCAAGGGTGGATAACCCGCATCCTCACAGAGCTCCAAGCAGAGCAATGGCAACGACG
>PVKN010031121.1:0-12577 GCA_004027915.1 Capromys pilorides | reverse complement strand
CAAATGAAGAAATTCAACACTACCAAGTGAAGAGACCTACACAAGGCTAAAAATACTCTTTAAATTCATTCATACATTCAACATTTATTACACATCTTTACACAGAAAGGCTTAAATCAACAGTTTCCAACATTGCCAGTTCTGCCAATAACCCACTGCGATTATGGAACACTGGATTATGTATACAACTACTTTCTCTTAGTTCAATGAGAAGAAATTTTTTTTGCACCAATAATGATTAGAAAATTTATCACGTGTACACCCTGTGCTCTGTATAACTACTAGGACAACAATATGTTTTGTATCAAATACTGGAAATGTACTATTAATGTGTTTTGAAGCTGTCACATTGTTATTTTTTATTAAATGCAATAAAAAAAGAATAAAGAGCTCTCAAAACTATAAAAAAAAAAAGAGGAGGCGCAGAGAAGGGTGAGAGCTGCATGCCCCTCTGCTGATTCTTCTGAGGAGCTCCCGTCTTCACCTTCAGCACAGACATCATCTTCTGGCTTCTAGCACAGGCTGCTTCCTGGGACTCCTCAGCCTTCCATCATGGACTCCTCAGCATTCCCTCACAGAGCCACTGGCCTCCTGACTCAGCCTTTCAGGGAACACTGCAGTGAGCTCCAGAGCTTGGGCTGAGCTCTTTAGCCTCCAGCATGCATAGACTCTTTCTGCACACTTCCTCATCCAACTCCATGGCTGACTGTCATAAGCCAATCTTGTAAATTCTGACACATTTATATAGCTTGTGTCATGTCTGTTTTACTAGTAAACCCTGACTGATTCTAGAAAATGCAGGCATGATTATTGTGCAATATTAATACCTTGCATTTGCCCAGTACCTCATGCTCCATGAAGCTCATTTGTGACTGTTGTCTAATCCTCACAGTGATCCTCTCTGCCACCTCCAGTATATAAGTGAGGTGTTGTCATTTGGAGCCTAAGTGTCCCCTATAGGCCATATACTAAAAACTTGGTCCCTGGCTCTGGCATTCCTGGGAGGTGGTGAAAACTCCAGGTAATAGGGCCCAAGGGGAGAAAGTGAGGTTGCAGAAGTGTCCCTGAGGGGATGTGAGGTCCCAGTCCTCCACACGGACATCTGTGGACACACACACACACACACACACACACACACACCCCGCAGGTGAGTGACTTTGTGCTGCCGTGTGCTCCACGCCATGATGATCTCCTCACCCAGGGTCCAACAGGATGGGGCCAAATGACCTTGGACTGAAACCTCCAACATTGTGAACCTAAATGAACTTTCCTCTTTTTAACTCATCTATCTCAAGTTTTTGTCACAGTAATGAAAGTCCAACCTAGGAGGCCTAGAGAGGCAAAGGGACATGCTTATAACCACACAGCTGCCACATGATGGGTCAGAGACTTAAGGTTCTAAAAATCAAATCCATAGTCTCATCTAAAAGATTCCTCACTGAGCCGCCATGTTTCTCTTGTCAGAATTTCCCTTCACAGCTGCATATCCCTAGGTCTCTCTAGAACTGGCCTTGTGTTCCTCCTCCTCCTCCTCCTCCTCCTCCTCCTCCTCCTCCTCCTCCTCCTCATAAATGGATTTGTCCACATCCTGGGAGCAGTGATGCAGGCCCAGCTCTTTCTAAGTGCAGAAAGTGGGAGACAGTGAAAAAGTCTTGAAGTTGCAACTAATGAAAGCCATTGCTATGGTGACACCCTGGTCAGTTAATAAACTATCTCTTCTTGGACCCTTAGGTGTGTCAGGGACTCTGTTATGTGCCCCAGAAGGTGGACTGGGAAAGAGGTGGTGCTTCTGTTCATAATTTGCCACTAAGCTTAGCAGTGAAGGTGAAAACGCAGCATTTATTATGCATTCTGGACTCCCCAACCCTTGATACATCCACCCCCAAGAGTGTTTTCCAAGGGCTTGGACTTCAGGGATTTTGCTCATGCTTTCCAGGCCAATTTAGTCATCCAGAGCACATTAGAACCATCAATTAATCTAAATGAAATGACCAACTGCCGTGCTTCTTCCGATGCTCACTTTTCTAGCTCTTCTTCTCTAATCTCAAATTGCTTTTCTGCACAAGCAGGAAATGAGTTGGGACATACAGCCTAACAGATGAAAAGAGAAAATGCCCTTGGTTGCTTGGCCTTGGAGATCAAAGTGCACCCCACGTGGTCACCAGTTGTACTTTAGATGGTTTCTATTTCACCCCGCATTAATTTTGTATGAAATCTCTCTAGGGCCCAGGGGACCCATAATTGGCTTTTAGTTCTTTATTCTGCACTGTCGTGTCTAATTGCTTAGATGGTGCCATGAAAACACTCCCTTCCGAAGATGGAGTTAATGCACTTACCAGCCTTCCCATCTGCAGGTACGTTCACATCTTGCTGCAGGATTTTAATAGTGTTTTTCTGCTGGAAGGGAGATGAAGGTTCTATTGAACTAAATATGCTTGCACTTCTTTGAGTTTTGTGGTCAGTATTTCACATCATTGGCACTGCACACAGAGCGTACTGTCAGTTACTAACAGCAGGCTGCTTCCTTATTTTAGTCTGATTCTTAAGCAGAGTTTGGGATTTGTACAGCAGAGGGAGGAAGCCCTTTCCGAGAAGGAAGCCCTATCTCTGTCTGAAGTGTGCTTTTTCAGTTATACAGGGTATGAGGCCTGTTGGACCAAAGGGGCATTGTCCCTCTTGCTCAGCAACCACAGCCTAGGTTTTCTCTCAGCCCCGAGTGCCTTAGTGAAGCCAGTGAGTGAGTCTCCTTAGATTCCAAGTCTCCTCTGCAACCCCTATTACCAGTGGGTGCTGTGGACTCTTCAGAAAACATGGTGACATAAAAGGCACAGCATATAAAGCTGCTCCTCACCATCCCTAGCAGGCAACAGCTGCCGCTTACCACTTTGCTAATTTCATGTCACTTTTCTTGCCATTTTCACCTGTTTTCTGAAGAGTAATAACAAGAAAGAAGACTGCTCATGTGGCCTCACTTCCTTAAAATGAAGCTAATAGAAATGCATGGGCTCTGCAAAGTGCAGCTGATTCTCTTTCAGTAGTGACTGTAGCTCCACACCCTGCACAAACTGGATTCAAGATTTCCCTGAAACTCAGTTTTATGTTTTTTACTTCCGCAGTTGCTTTCAATTGTTAACAGAGCCGGGGCTTTGCACACACAGCTATTTGGAAAGCAAAAATTTCTCGTTAGCTGTATTCTGCTTCCTGACTGGTTCATAGGACCACTGTGTCTTTGGTGGGTTGGAGACATTCCCTTGGCTCAGGCTGCCAGATGCTTCTCTCGCTCAAGTGCCTGGCTTTTGATGCAGCCCTGGTTAGGGCTCACCCCTTTTTGTGGTCATTAGCTTCTTTTATTCCACAGGACTTCCGGGCTAGTAGTTGGCTTCAGCACTATTGTTAAGTCTATGAATTTGCGAGTACTTAACTCACTCTTCACAGACCATAAAAATCTTTAATTCTTGAAGTCTCTAAGTGTGAGGAGGCTGACTGGGGAGGAGCTGCTATTCAGTGTGTTTTTCTGTCCTGCATTCTC
The DNA here is from genome assembly GCA_004027915.1 of Capromys pilorides. Classification (NCBI taxonomy): domain Eukaryota; kingdom Metazoa; phylum Chordata; class Mammalia; order Rodentia; family Capromyidae; genus Capromys; species Capromys pilorides. Next base: position 9,048 of record PVKN010031121.1, on the reverse strand, counting down.
AGGCTAAAGAAATATTCATTCAGTTGTGTTTATTCAGTCCTCCAAGATGAAAGGCAGTGCCTTTATTGAACCTTTGGTCCATTCAAAGGGAAGCAATCAATCCATTGTGCACATTTCCATTGAACACTTCCTAGGACAGAGGCTGCGAGGCAGTGCAAAGTGTTGTGTGCCTGGTGCTGCCTGGAGACAGATGACAGAGGCTGGAGCCAGGACTGCACTCCTTTGCTTTTCTGCAAATTCCCAAGGGAACCTGGTGTTTCACCTATGGGTCCACTTGGAACAACGATGCTGTGAAAGACTCTGTACAAGATTTTCAGAGCTTTGTGGGAAGGCACTGAAACACAACCTGGTTAGACAACAAGGCAACTACTAACTACCAGATCAAGTAGTCCAAGTTCTAGGGGTTCTCTAGGGATATCAAATGGCAGTGACTTTTGGCAGACAATGGAGACCCTGCAGGCTGAAAGTATCAGGTCAGTTGTCACCATCTGGAATGGGGGTAGACAGTGGCAGCGTTGGGAGAATGAACATGAAATAGATGAGTGCAGCAGAGAAGAAGGCTTTCTGGAAGAGGAGAATAAAGGTGACAAATAATAAGGCATTTGCAATAGGAGCTGATGGGATTGGTTTTTCAGGAAGCATAGTTTCTGCTGAAATAAATGAAGGCCAATCAAATGACAGCAAGCATCCTATCTATTTGGAGTTTGCAATAGTGAGCAAGTCAGCCTTAGCCACTTGCATCTTGGCAGAGGCTCAAAGACGGGCAGAGGAGTGGGGAAACTTGATAATGGATGGAAGGGATGGATAGCTGCAGGGGTGTCTGAATCCAGAGCTGTTACTGTGGAGAAGCTGGAGGCAGCTAAGCAGGACCACGGCTTCCTACGGAACCAATTAGGGGTGCCTGTATGGCTCATTCTGGTTGGTCTCAGAGCAGAGGTGGGGCCACAAATTAAGGGAGTTGTTAATATGTAATCCCTAAGCATTTTGCATCCATTGTTAGCAAAGTTGGTGTTAGTTCTCTGAGTGGTCAAGAGAGGTAGCAATCTGATTGCCCCCAAGCTTGTCTTAGGAAGAGGATGCTGGCTTCTTGGCTGGTTACATAGAGAATAAGGTAGCTTCCTTGGATGGTTATTGCAGGTCTTTTAATATATCATCTAGCTATTGTAATTTACATACTGCATTGCTTCCTACCGAAGAGAATGTAAAGACCAGACCTCTAGTGAATGAGAATTGAGAATAACCCTGAGCCCCACATATACTATATTTTTCCTTACATATATACCTAGATGAATTTTATCAGTTAAACATAGTAAGAAACTAACAATAACAACATCTAGTAATACAACAGCACAACTACAACAATGTGCTGTAATGAAGCTGCTAGCATCACGACTTCTATGCCACTGGATTATTATTAAGTAAAGTAAAGATAACTTGAACATGAGTGCTACAACACCAGGACTGTTACTCTGAAAAATAAGACAGCCATAAGTGACTAATAAGGGGGTAGCATATACAGAATGGATACACTGGCTAAAAGGACAATCCACAGCTTAAGCATGAAGGAGGACAGGGTAAGCTTTTCTAATGCTATTCAGAATGGCATTCAAGTTAAAACTTATGAATTGTTTATTTCTGGAGTTTTCCACTTCATATTTTTGAACTGTGGTTGACGACAGGTAAATGCAAATGTGGAAGGCAAAATCACAGGTAGGGGAGATCTATTGTACTCACTCACTTATTTAAGGGTTTGGTATATTTGCTCTTATTTCATCTTTCCTTTCATTTCCTTTCTTGCTTCCATCTTTCCTCCTTCCTTCCTTCCTACCTTCCTTCCTTCCTTCCTCTCTTCCTCCTGTTCTCCCTTCTCTTATTTATTCTCTCTCTCTCCTTTTGTGTGAGTGTGGGCTCATCCTCTTAACTGATGAATCTTGCACACCCTTCTCCTCTTTCCTGGGCACTCAGAAATTCTGTGTATTCTTCCATTCCTCAATTGATGCTGTAGAAATTTCTTTTGGGGCAGACATTGGTGCACTTGCACTGAAATGAAGCTCAGTCCTTGGGCTGCTAGTGGGATTAAAGCTATAGCTTATGTCCAGACGCCAAGCTGCTTGGCAGGCACCAAGGACTAAGGGTCACTGGCCTTCCCTTTACCTTCCATGGCTGGACAACTGAGTGCTCTCTGCCCTACAGCTGGTATGAGGGGTCTCATGGCTTCCTGTCAGATGGACCCACCAATGCCTGTGCTGTTGCCAGGACAGTGAACTCTGTGGCCAGGTGCTTTGCTGCCAAAGCTTCCACTCAACACCCCAGGCCCCAAACAACAGAGCAAGGCCACCTCTTTTCCTGGCAAGTGCTTGAAAAGGCTGCACGCCAGTGCTCCCAAGATGCTGCACCGAGGTCATAGACGTGTCCTCTCTGCCCGCCATTTGTCTGTACCTGCTCTGGTCTTGGAGTCACACGGCCAGCCTGTCCATTCCATCAGAGGCATCCTGCCTCCAGCTTTCTGTGTCCCATCTTTGGTAGCTCACACCCTCTTAGCCACTTCTCATCTTCTTCAGGTGGCTCAATACCATGAATTATCCTGTTTCTTCTGCTCTCTGAAAATGCTCCTGGTCTGGCTGCTGGGATACCTTGTGAGCTGTGAATGCCTAATTAAATTCTCCAAGCGAAGCTCACATGTGAGACCGTTCTTCTTCGTTTTCTCTGAATTGCTTATTTGTTGCATATATACTCATTTCTCATGGAAAAACCCAATAGGTAACTTTATGCTGTCTTAGATTAATTCAGTAAGCTAAAATGGTCATAGGCATTTAACATTTAAATAGTGTAACCTATTACACTATTTAAATCCACAGCAAAGATTTATCATTTATAATAAGTATAGTCATTATTGTAAATTATACTTCTGGGAACTAGAACTTTTTCACCTTTGACTTCAGCTAGGTTGGGTGCATCTATCTGGACACTGTTTTTTTTTTTTTTTTCCCCTAGGTAAAAATCCAATATCTTTGAATTGGTTGCAGGAAAGATGAAAAGCTGAATTATGGGAATAGCAATGTGTCTATCATCTGTTGAAATTAGAAGCTGCTACCTCTCCTCCACATCTATTCTCCATTCTTCTTTGCTTCTACAGTAATTGAACTTTCAATTTTATCTGAGCACTTATCTGCAGGGAGAAGCCTATTTCTTAGCTTCTCTTTTAGCTTTTTATGGCTAGATGACCGAACTAGGTATAAATGGAGATGTATGCATGCATGTGTGCATGTGCGTGCGTGCGTGCGTGCGTGCATGTGTGTGTGTGTGTGTCCATGTGACTTCTGGCGTGAGTCCTAAAGGTTGCAGATGTGTCTTGGCCCCATTTCTCTTCCTGGGGGCTGAAGTGTGAACATGACGGCTGAACTGAAGCATCCAGAGGATTGTAAGGGAGGCAGCCTTTGAGGTGGGGAATGAAGCAGCAGGTTAGAATGAGCCCGTGCTCCTCGTCTAGCCCTGGTCTATTTCAGCTTAAGTGAGAGGGTGATGAGCATGTGCCCAGTGCCAATAAAGTACTATTCTATTTGCCCTTTTAATCACTTGCAACCAAACTTAATTCTGGCTCATAAAATGATGAAACCAAACAGCAAGGAATCAATTTTATACTCCTCTTAAAGTCATGAAGAGAGCATTTATATCGTATAGGACTGCAGTTGCCTTCGTCACTTTAAATCATCTGGAAAGAATTCCCACTAGAGTCTCTAGTGATTCCTCATCCTCACAGCTTCCTGTGCTTTTGAGTGGCTCACACACAGACTTAGACCAAAGCCAATCCCATGGCTGCCTGCTCTTATGTTGTGGGTCAAGCGTGGAATAATTGTCAAATGTGTAAGCAATGATATCATAACACCCAAAAAAACTTTAGGTAGAATAGATTTAAAATGATATCAGAATCCATGCTGAGCATGTGAAAGACTGTGAGCTTGGTTGCTTACACTAAGATGCCCAACAAAAAAAAAGAGAAAGGAGAAATGAAGGAAGAGTGGGCAACCAGCTCAGGACTCCCTCCTATTCCTCTCTCAGACAGGAACTTTCTTTCCCCTAATAAATACATTCTAAGTCAATGAAAATCCTGGTTAAAAAAAAGAAAGGGAAAGAGGAGAGAAGATAGGACGAAAGCCAGGTGAAAAAAAAAAGAAGGAAAAAGGGAAAGTTTTCTGAAGAAGATAAGAATTTGAACAGGGGGCCTGGGGAGATAGCTCAGTAGAATAAGTGCTTTCCTGGCAAATGCAAGAGCCTGAGTTCAATCCCCAGGTCCGCAAAAAAACAAAACAAAACAAAACAAAAAAAAAAAAGAATTTGAATAGGGTAAATCTAAATCTAAAATAATTGGATGGCAAATGCCAGCCACCACAGTTTCAACATCAAGCACATTTAGAAACTAGCATCTAAATTTAATAGTGTGATTTAAAACTGTGAGAGTGGCAGGAGCTTATAGTCAGTTCCTGCAGTTTCACGACCTGTCTGAACACTTTGGATTTTTTAACACACACTTCTGGCTGAATAAACCATGTGTACAAGTGGGTTTCATGCCTTGGCCACCAGTTCACACTCCTAGGAAGATTTTATCACCATTTATATTAGACTGCAGAAGATTCTGCTCTTGGGGGAAGACACATCTCAAGCTGCATGTAGCTTATAATTAAGGGGAAGGCAAGGTAGAATTTCTGCCTAGCGGTAGAATTCCAGTAGAATTTCTGTCTGTGTGATGCCTTTTGGAACCTGATACTTCTCCACGGAGTGGAGGGTTATAATCTGGGATCGTGGGCTCTGAGCTCGGCAGGAGGACGAGTGGTAAAGAAAAGGACTCAGATCGTGAGCAAAACCCAAGGAAGAGCAAGGGAGAGAAGCACATCCAGGGCCACAGCTGGGAACCTGAGACCAGGGGCCTCCAGCCGAGATCGCAGACCAGCAGCTTGGGAGCGGGGAGGGGCATGGCAAGAAATGGCAGATTTAAAACTAAGCTCGAGTGTGACCTTTGACAAGATCAAGGTTTGTCCAAAGAAGAAAAGTGGGTGGCAAGGACTGTCTGCAGGCAGCTCGGCCGCCGTTCATCTGATTTACCCATGCAGAAGTGAGAGGCTCAGACGATTTTGCATATCACGAGGATGCACAACGATGCCTCGGCTTTATAACCTGCTTGGTTCAAATCCCCTCTGTGTCGCACTGGTGAGATGACTCTAGACACCACCCGGACCACGCCTGTGCACTTCAGTTTTTGACCACAAGCAAGTGTGCAACACATGCTCACTAGTTATTGTTAAAATAGGTAATATTGGTCCATCTCTACATGGTGAAACAGACAGAATCTAGAAAGTTAAAACACACTTTCTGCATTATTCTTGTTTGTCCAGTATGCACTATTGGATCCAAATTAATATTCCTTGGTTTTAAAGAGCAGATCATTTCATTTGGGATTATTAAAGGATGAGAATATTAAAAGAGATCAAGAGAAGTCATATACTAAAAAGAAGGGTTAGGACTGAATTATAAATCTTAGAAATTAAAATATATGTTAAATGCTGGGCTTGCTTCCCCTTAGAGAAGGGACAAAGCATGTATAACTGCTGCAGGAACCCCATTTATAGCAATCAATGATGTATCAACAGCAGGAGGCAAAGTGTAGCTTATTGCCACCACACCCCCAGCCTGAAACAGATGGCAAAAGAAGTTGACACCAAAAAGGTCACTGGTTTTGATATTTGTGGGATAAGGGTGCCCCCAGCTGAGGATAAATCTGCAAGTCCCTGAAGGACTGAAGGCTAAGCCACTTTACAGCCTTCATCAAATATTTAGAAGTCCCCTCTGCATCACACTCCATCACAGTGGTATAAGGCTCACTGGAAAACGCTGAGAGGATCAGAAAGTTTAGGTTATCATATAAATATGCATAGGTAGGCACATGACTCAGACATCAGAATTAGTTTCAGTGAAAACTGGAGCCTTAGTGGGGAAAGTGATTACAAGTTTTCCTTCCTTCCTTCCTTCCTTCCTTCCTTCCTTCCTTCCTTCCTTCCTTCCCTCCCTCCCTTCCTTCCCTCCCTCCCTCCTTTCTTTCTTTCTTCCTTCCTTCCTTCCTTCCTTCCTTCGTTCTTTCCTTCCCTCCTTTCTTTCTTTCCTTGTCTTTTAATGTACTTAGTAAGGGTCTATAGGGTTTCATCACACAGATCGAACTCATAGTGATTCTCCTATTTTCAGCCTGCCAAGCGCTGGGATTACAGGCGCACACCACCATGCCCAGTCTCAACATCTCAGTGTGCTCTGGGGGTGGGGCCAGCACATTATGCCGGGGATTGAACCTGGGTCCCTGTGCCTCCCTAAGCAGGCACTTTAGTCTGCTGAGCTATCTGGCTGGCCCCATTACAGGTTTTCTGTGTCTGCTTGTGGCCACACTCAAATCTCACTTAAACATACAGAATGCAGGACCTTGTGGTCACAGACCAGAGGAAGACACTGGGCTCACTGACCCAGTGTGGGATTTTTATCTATTAAGGACTTGATAGAAAAGATTCATGGTAGAGAAGAGGTTGTTGGCCTGTAACACAGTACCAGTCACACTTCCCTCGTGAATCTCCTTAAACCACACAGTTCTTTTGCAATATGAACAAAAAAGCCCACTAAAAAGTATGTGGCTCCATTTACTTGTTATTCTTTATCTTCGCACTTGCTTGGGGTACATAGAGATCACATTCATAGTGGGGGACTGGTACATGCACACAACACACATTAATGCCTTTTGTATTCCCCTCCCTTCTCTTCTTCTCCCCATCCTGACTTTAATATGTGGAATGATCAATAGAATCAGAGTTGTCCTTGGAGCCATTTCAAATACAATGACAAAATGTATTAAGCAAATCTCCACAGAAAATTAGAAAAATCTGCACAACTAAACTATGGAAACAAAGACTTCATTTACTATAATTCTGGCTTAATAATGTAGACCAGCTTATAATGCAAAATGATAGTCCTCACAAATTAATATAGCTTCATTCCACAAGTAAAATAGTTCCTATTCAGACCACTGAATGCACCTTTGAAATTTTATCAATAAGGGGCAGAACATTACACAAGACCAGAATGTTGAAAGGCAATCTATATCCTCAAAAGAAACTGAAGGGTATTGTAAACAAGTTACATCAAATAAATTGCACTTACTATTCTCCTCAGTACAAGTTATGGTACCCAGCAGCTGCCAGAATCCCAAAGCAATGGAAAAACTATTACTGTTATATGCTTTGTTTTTTTCTATTTTATTAGTTAGGATGAAAAACAAAATAGGTGACTTGAGTTGAAAGCACAATAGATTTGAAATAATGGCATCTAAGTCAGCATCACGCTGTGCCACATTTAGCTGGGAAAGTTTGGGAAACTACATGTTTCTGTCTTAAAATCTTTTTCTATAAGTTAAGCTATTGGAATAGGTGATCTCTAAAAGATTTTCAAGATCTGATGCTTAGAACAGGCATTTTTTTTCCTCCAGGGATTTGCAGCAGGGAGTGGTTGTCTCTCTCTTTGAACGTTTTTGGGGACCTGATCTGCTTTCTTGGTCAGTGTCTTTCCTGGGAGAGCTCAAGCTCCAGGAATGTCTAGTGATTGGTTCAGGGATGAGAATCTGATTTTAGACAGCAACAGTAAAATCCAGGGATCTGGGAAGGTTCCTTCTTGCTTTTCTAGGGAGCTTTCTGGAAGCAACTCTGCTTTTTGTCCCTAAATTCAGTTGTGTAGGAAATGCAAAATCGAAGCTAAGTGTGATGCAGCGTAGCTATAACTCCAGCGCTGGACAAATCAAGCAGGAGGATCTTAAACTTGAGCACAAACTGAGCAAGTTTATAATTTAGTAAGACTTCATCTTAAAATACTTAAAAAAAGAGAGCGAGCTGTGGCTGTAGCTCCATAGCAAGGCCCTGGGTTCATTTTCCAGCACTGCAGTCAATCAATCAACCAATCAATTAGCCAATCAATCAATTGGCCAACCAAGCGCAATATGAAAGGTTACTGAGATCTAGCGCTTTAGAGGTGGTGCTGCTTTTAAAAAGCCTACATCAAGGTAACTCAAGAAAATGGATCCAGAATAACACGATTCAGTGAGCTCGGGTGCTCCCCTTGCCCTGGACATCCAGCTGTGTGAAGCAACACAGTTTCAGCTCATGTAGTGGGTGGGAGTTTGTATTTTCTGTTATGTTTGGTGAAAGACACTCAAAATTTCCATTTCACCATACTTCTGTTTCACTGTTCCGTTTCACTTGTGTTCCCTTGTAATTTTCCTCTTGCAGCCATTCTGCGTGTGTGGAGGAAGTCCTGGGAGAGTCTGGCCTCAAGTCCACTTCATCTCGGATCTCTAAGATGGAAAGAGTCTAGCTGGAGAGGCTACGAGGTACATGAACTGCGTCTCATTCATCTTTGTACCTCTACCGATCAGCCCAGGTACTCAAACATGAGTAGACAGTCAGTGAAGATGTAATATTTATACAGTCAACTAACACTACTGTTTACTACTTGCTAAATCAATTGTTGGGGATGTTTTCTCTAAAATCTTCAGGACTTGATGAGTCCCCACCACAATTGTCTCCTTTGCGATAAAGTGAAAGGTGAAGGAATTTTCAGAGAAGCACTCACCTAAAATAGTAGCAGATCTGAGATCCCAATTGTGACTTTCCTGGTATCAGAACTCCAACTCTTGTGCTTAATTTCAGCTACTTTAGTGGTTTCCTAGTTTAGTGCTACTCAAAATGCGACCCAGGAACCACCTCCAGGTCTGCAAGTGAGTTCCGCTGACATGTTTTCATTACTGAGATTTTCCCAAGGAAGAAAGCATGATTTCTATAAGAATAAAGGCCAAGCTTCCTCAAGAAATGCAGGACACCACTGAGTTACATGCTGTTAACAGGTTTGCTTATGTCCTGAGTCCTCACTGACCTTCAAGGGATAGGGCCAAAATATTGGCTATCCTTGTAGCCCTTCTTTTTCTCTAATTGTTTGGTCTGTAAATTTCAGTTGTTAACCATCCAGAAG
>PVKN010031120.1:0-12573 GCA_004027915.1 Capromys pilorides | reverse complement strand
CATCGCCAAGCAAAGATCCCAAGAGTCAGTGGCCTCTCCCCACCACACGCCCGTGCAAGGGGGTCTTGAGCCACCTATCACAGTCACCACAAGACAGGGGGGCTCACGCAGGGCAGAAGCTGGAAGCTGGGGCGCCACCCACAGGGCAGGACCTTGCTTCCACCCAGCGGCCACTAGTGGAAAACAGCGGTGCCCAAGGCGCAGCACTGGAAAGTCAAGGCCTCTGTGGTCACAGGCCCACGAGGGGCCAAGACAGAAAATCAAGGGTCGCTGGGAGGGCTTCGTGGAGGCCTAGCCACAGCCCTTCCCACCTGTGCCTGGTGGCCGGCAGGTGACGCAGGAGCCGCCAGCCAGGGCTCTGCCGATCCAGAGCTCCTCCAGCCCTGTTGGGGTAACATTTTTAAAACTTCCATGGACTCTGAACCTGGCCTGCTGCCTCTGTGGCCTCCTCCCCTCCCTCCCCTCTTGCTGAGTACTGGTCATGGTTCTCTCCCGGTCAGATATCTGAGGCTGTCAGGGTGCGGGACGCCGGCCGCGGGCGTGTGCTCCAGGAGGCGCGCTTTCGTCCCGCCGGGCTGCCCTCAGCGCGAGTTCTGTTTTCGAGACCGGCTTCGATTCACTCCTCTCGTGCTCGGGGCGCCGTGGCTGTGCAGCCACCTTGCCTGTCTCTGCCCCACGCGGGATGGTTTCTGGCCTGGCTTCGGCTCCGTCCTGGGCTCCTGACCCAGCGGTTCGCAGACAGCGGGGTCGCGAGGCCACCACAGAGCCCCCCACCCCGCGCCCGGGTCTGGCCGTGCTCAGTTCTTGCCGGTCCTCCCCACCCTTCCTCGAAACGAGGGCAAACGCCGGCCTGGGAGGAGCAGCGCCGCAGGCTCCTGCGCCGCGCTCTCCGCGGGTGTTCATGGCGCAGGGAGCAGGGCAGCCTCAGGAGTCAGGGTGGACGACGCGCTGGGCTCCGGGCTGGGGACAGCGGAGCCTTCTGCCTACTTGTACCCCGGCCACCCACAGGGGAGCTCTTGGTCACCACTCGGGTCTCCCGCTCTTGGGACCCAGTTCAAGGCCATTTCCTGTGCTTGGGGCCTGACAGCCCCCGCCTGGGGCTCCCTGTGACAGGCTTCCTACTCTGGCCAAGGGAGGTGGACTCCGAGGACGCGGTCCTCGACCCCAGGTGGTGCCTGCCCCTGGTCCCTGCCCAGGAAAGCAGTGTGGTAGCAGGGGGCGCAGGGCCTGCCTGTGCCTGCCTGTGCCAGCAGCCTCTGCAGGTGGGGGCAGTGCCATGGCCTCAGCCGGGCTCAGCCCTTCCCTCGCCGGCGAGTGGAAGCCGACTGTGTGCTGGTTCCTGGGGGCCCCACTGGGGCGGGGGTGGGGTGGGGTGGGGGTCGGTGCGTGCGCAGCAGGCCCTGGCTTTGGCGGCTCTGTGCTCCGCAGACTCCTGGAATCTCAGAGGACTTTCAGCATGTGCAGGGATAGGATAGCAAGGAGTGCGGGACGGCGAGGTCCTCCGAGAGGGCAAGGGATTCTGACATCCGGCCGGACGGCAATGTCTCGGCCTCCTTGGGGTGCACGGGCAGCTGCAGACTCCAGGAGAGCAGGAGAGGCCTCAGGAGACTGCCTCATCCCACGCCTCCCACGGGGCCTCAAGGGTAGATGAGCCACCAGCACTGTTTTCTAAAGACAACCCTGTGCTCCGCGGATGGGACTTCGCTTGTCTGACTCATGAAAACTGCCTTCAAGAGAGAAAAAGGAGCTTTTCCCAGTGCATGGCAACCTCTGCGCGCGTGCGCACGAGCCTATGTGTGCGCATGTGTGTGCGTGCATGTGCGTGCAAGCGTGGCGTTTTATTTTTCTAGCATTCTTTTCTATCTATTTCGTAAAATCCGCTGATATCCTCCATCAGACTTCGGGTTCGCAGCCCTAACCCGGGGCTTCATCACTTGGCAGAGCTCCCCTGGGGATCTCTAGGGCCGATGCTGGCTGCAACACTGTGGGAATGAGGAGACGCAGACATTTTTTTCGATTCATTTACACCTAAAGGGTGCAATCCAGGGAAGTTTCTGGGCCGCACTCCGCCTGGGCCCCCAGGGCTCCTTAATCTCGCTCACTCCCCTCTTCCTCCAGGGCCCAGTCCTGGGTCACCAGGTTGGGGAGACGCGGTGGCCCAGTGCTTGTCCCACACCACGAGGCTGGGCGTGGCCTCCACCTCCACTGTTGTGGCTGATTTTTCCTGTTGTGACCTTTGGTGACTGGGGCTCTTTCAGTAGCTCCCAAAGGTCCAAACAAGGAAGGATCTGCTGTGCCCGAGGACCCATTTCCTAGCCTGTGTCACCTGGACAGACCCTTGGGGTGCTGCTGTCAGAACTAGGTTGCCACCAACGGGGCACAACACTACAACCCATTTCAAAAACTGTGTTGCTTCCAAGACAATGAAAATCATAACTTCTGGAAGAAAGAAAAAAAAAAAGGGGGGGACTGGTTTTGTTTTCTGTCAGGATGGCTTTGACATCCTCGTAATGAGGCTTTGACGCCGACCAGTGTTGGTGCTGGGAATGGGAGAAAACTGATCTTTCTTGTAAGAAACAAAGCGGAGAGAGGAGAAGGCCGGCAGCGAGGACAGGCTTTGTGGAGACCTGAGCTCGGCACTGGCTCCAAAGTGCCAAGCCAGCAGCTCTCTTACAGCCTAAAGGGTTTAATGGGGTGGCAGAGGAGGAGGCCACTGGAATCGCTATTCCGGGGTCAAGTCACATCCATGGTCCACGGTCCCTGGTCCACTGCATGTTTATACAAGTTTCCCTCTCCTGGAGCTGAGGACCTCTAGGTCTGCTCCAAAAACAGGACCAGGCCAGGCCAGTTAATTAGCGTGTCGGTGTTGTGAGGAGGCTCAGAGAACATGGGGAGGGGTCCAGACTCACGGGACAATGTCCTTCGGGCTTCATTCTTCATTTCTGACTCACAGTCACACCTGTACTCTCTCTTCTGCGTTTCTCTTTCCTGTGGAATGGGAACCACGGTGTTCTAAAGGCTTCTTTTCTTTCTTTTCAGGTAGAGATTTGGCTTCTTTTTTTTTTCTTTCAGGGGACATGCCAGACTGGCCTGGGGTTTTAGCAACATATTAATATTTGACTCAGTTAAGGGAGATAAAAAGTAACTTGTTTCCCTGCTTGTAGCGCATGCAAATCTCTCTTCCCACAATAATACAGAAGATGAAGAGACTGAATGAGTGCGATGGATTAACCAATGGTTAATTTATAACCTCCAGCTGAACCGAGTCGGCGTGGCACTGGGTGTGGAAAGCCCACCTGAGGGTTGTTGCCAACAGCATAAAAGGAGAACCGGGGGGAAGATGGTGCACCGTTGGTTCCCCTGAAGAAGCTTATGGCATTTGTTCTCCTGATATGAACTAAGTTGTTCTCCCCATCAGAGGAGATCAGGACCCCACTGTCACTGAGGACGGCTGCGGTTCTTCTGTTTGGGGGAGCTCCGGTTCTTATCTTGAGCATCACTTCCTGGCTCCAGGGCAGACTCCCCAACCTGCTGGCACAGATCCTTCATCCCACTGGCACAGACTCGCTAGCTTCCGCCACTGACCTGTGGGCTTTCTCAGAGCAGGTGCTTCACACAGACTGCCATAAGAGACATTGTCGTGGGCTCCAGGCCTCCAGCTGGACTCATGCAGGGCGTGGCCATGGGATCCAGACCCTCAGCTGGGCTCATTAGGTCTCCAGTGCAGGGACAGATCTCCTGCCTTCTTCTGCACTTGACTTTTGGCGTGAATATTATAAAATTATTCTATAAACTCTGTGTCCTGTATTAAATTTATTCCCTTATAAGTCCTGACTACCACAATGAGGTCTAGAACTGAAGACCAAATGTCTGGAATATTCGACAAACTATGACACCAGCCATAGACTGCATCTTAGAGGATGATCTATTTTCCCACTTCTGTGAGACTTGTGGGAAGGAACACGGGGCCCTAGTTCAGGTGTGGGCCAACAGCATCAGCAGGCAGGCCCCAGGCTCTACAGCTTTCTTTCTGTCCACATGTGAGAAAGTTCGGCAGTCAGGGACATCTCAAAGACCTCCTGACATGTCCAGAGAGGACATCAGCTCTCTGCTGAGGCTGGCCTTCACTTCCTCCCCATCTGTAGGCCCAGTGGAGTCCAGCACAAAGCACTAAGGTGCTTTCTGCCATAAACACAGGGCAGCCCAGGGCCTTTTGGCCCAGGCACCAGCAGCCACGCTGTCCCACAGAGCACTGAGGAGTCCAGTAGGCATGGCCAACCTGGACCCGGCTTCTCTCTCCACTTGCAGAGGGTTGGAGGGGAGAACACTCCTGTTGCTGTCAAGCCAGGCTGAAGGGGGAAAAGCTGGTTGTGGAAGATTACCAGCCCCAAACAAGGTGGAGAAAGGCAGACAACTACCAGGCTTCTACCTAGGCCTGCTGGCTGCCCTAAAAGGTAAGCTAGCTTGAACTGAGGAGCTCTGACCATAAACCACTGAGAAAATAGGGGACAAAGAGAGGGAAAGAGAAGGGGGCTGGAGTATCAGAAGTTTGGAGGCACCTATTCTATTAATCTTTACAACCATAAAGCCCATTTTCTATGCCCCCTGCCTCTCTGACTCCAATGGAAATGGAAGGCCCTTGAGACCCACTGAGAGAGCACCCAGACCTGCTCACCAGCTGCACCCCTACAGAGAGCCCTTCCTTCCACTGGGCGCATCTCCAGCCCCTTAGGAGTGTCTATCTGGCTTTGCTCGCTGGGAGCCCTGGGCTAGCCCTAGGGAGTTCTTTAGCTGATACTGATCTACACAGGGATGTCAGGGCTGGTCCTCCTGGATCAACATCAGGGCCTGCCCGTGGGTCTCCCAGCAGCCTGACAGAGAGCAAGTGAGGTCTAAGACACCAATGTTCCATTGGTGGGGTCACTCGGTAGGAAGCAGTAGCCCGTGCTTATCAGATCCCACATGTACAGCCAGGGGGCTTTGGGTCCCCTGGGCTTGTTGCCAGTGGGAGTTGGAAGAGCTGGCCAAGATGGGCAGCAGGGCTTCCTCATAATTTGGGATACCTCAGCAATGACTGGAGTCCTCCTGGCTGTGTGGCATCTGCTGGGCAGCTGTAACTGAAAAGGGCGCAGTGCGTGTTGGCTGCTTCCTGGCATCCTTGAGTCTTTGGTCTTGTTGGCCTGGTGGCACTGGTGGGCTGTGCTCCCTGCATTCTTCAGCTTGTTCCAGCCAGAGTGGAAAAGTTCCACTCATTGGATGTGGACCTCATGCTACCTCTGCACGAGCCATGGAACAGAAGTACTTGGACCACTTGTACTCGGAGACAAAGCCCACCGAATCACAGAGCTCACACTCAAGAGGCAGGGGTGCCCTCCTCCTGGATTCATGCAGGCAAGGCTCTCCCACCTCCATGTCAAGGGTGGTGCTGTGATCAAGCTGTGGGGGGTTCTCAGGGAAGAACCCCCAAGGATGTGTGCCTCTTCCTGACATCCCCCACCAACAGGGGAAACCATCCTGCCAGGAAGGGCTCCACCCTTCCACAGTGTTATGGTTTGTCTAGTTCCCCCCACCCCCAAAGCCTCATGCAGTCATGGGGTGGGGACTTTTATAATTTAAGATCAAATCATGATCCACTGGGATTATGAGTCTTAGTGCTGCTGATATTATGAATATGAGTACTTCCCCCAGCCTGGGGCAGACAGCCTGAATGTAATAGAAGAGAGACAGAGACAGACTTTCTCTGTTGCCATTGTTGCTGTTCCACCGCCATGAACTGTTGCTCTCTGCCATGTACCAGTCAGCCTTGGAGCCAGCCGAATATGGACTAAAGCCTCCCGTAACTGTGAGCTAAATAAACCCTTCCTTCCTTCCTTCATTTTGGGTGCCGGGTATTTGTCTCAGCACGGAGAGAAGAGTAACTAAGACACACGGATCGCAAGCTCTTCCACCACAGGCTCCTGAATTGGGGTTTTACACGGACCTGTGGTTTATCCTCACCATCCTGGTGGGTAGGACAGGCATGCTGGGACATAATTTCTTACTCTTTAAACATAAATGGATGTGCTTGTCAAATATGTTTTTGTATCTTTTCTTCTTGCTCAGTGACAGGCAAGTTGAGTGATTTTATGATCCCTGACTTATCCTGCTCTAAACAGTCCTTCCTTTGGAGCAGGAAGCCAGAAGTAGGCCAGGGGAACACTCCCTTCCCTAGCTCTCTTCCTCTCAGTCCTGGGCAGGCCTTTTCACTGCCTCACAATCAGAGCATTCTTGGGCCTCACTGTCCCAAAGAAAGAATCTTAAGGTTTTCGAAGTAGGCAGGCAGTTCAACCAGGAGGCTCAGCCAACTTGGTTCCTGGCCTAGATAGACCCAGGCCACTGGCAATTTCTTTAACACTGCTTGTGACACAGCAGGGCAGTCAGTGACATCACGGTGGGGGTGGGACTTCGGAGCCTTCTTGAGGTGTCTGGAGAGGAAATTTAACCTCTATATCTTCTGTTTTCCATCCTGAAATGAAAGCTAGAGAAAATGTACAAGACCTAATCTTGTGCCCACTCTCAGACTGTGGCAACACGTGATTGTTGACCACATCTCCCCCTGCTGTATTCGGAGGAACACTCAACCAACCTGGTGGCATTCATTTTTCGAGTGATCCATTTGTCTAACACCTTGGTGCTAACACTGCGGGGCGGGGCATCTGGCTTGCTTTGTCATTACTTTGTATGATCCGAGGTAAGTTTCATGAATTTTCTTGATGATGGCTCCTAATATTTGGACCAGGACAATGGGTCCTGGGTCTCCATCATAAGCACTTTGGAGGGTGGAAACAGAAGTTCAGCAACAAGTCTGAAATTGGGGACCCATAGTTTTGGGGATCCTGCCAATCTAAGAAAGGAGAATGATTCCTGTTTAGTTTGAAGAGTGGCCATCTGAACTGTCCAGGCACTGGGGGGAAGGGATATCCCTCTAAGAAACAAAAGAGGGGACAAGGGTTATTAGGGTCTGAAGGAAAAACCTTTGACCCTCATGAGAGAGACCCTGGAAGGAGACATTTTGTTCTATGTAGTACATTAGAGAGGAGTAAGTGGCCCCTGTATTAAAAAAATGAGACAGACTTAGCTCTTATAGAGATCTATAATAAAATATTTATAGGTTAAATGATATGTCTAGGCGTTGTTTCAAAATACCAGTGGAGAAGTGGATGGAAGGTGAGTTTAGCTATAGTTTGATAGTTTATAATCTGCTAAATAGATGTGAGGAAGTCTATCACATTGGTGTGTGTGTGTGTGTGTGTGTATGTGTGTGTGTGTGTGTGTATGCACATGCTCAAATTTCTGTCTATGTTAAGACATTCAGTCCAGTTGTCAAACTCAAAAGACTTAACCTAGCACTTGCCCTGTGCCATGTGACGTTTGTCACTGGACCCCTCCCTGCCATCTGAACTCTCCCCCTTTAGTCTTCATGTATATGTCCTCCTAACTCTGTAGAAATTCTCCATCTCATGTGTAAGCTACTACTCACAGTTCAGTCATTGGTGCAGGGTGACAAGACACCTTCTGAATCTGTGAGTTACTCCTCTCAAGATTAGGAGACAGCAGCACACATTACAGGGGACCACACACAACAGGACCGAACGCCCAATCATCTGCTCCTTCCGCTGGCCTCCCAGAACATCTACGCAACCTACCTTTGATAAAAGTATTAGGTCCAAACTCACACAATCAACCAGTCCAGGCATTCTGACATGAGTAGAAGATTTATTGGGGGCATCAAGCAGGCTGGCTGTCTAGTGGACCAAAACAGCAGAGAACAAAGTGGTGGGGGCAGGAGACTTTATAGGATCTTTCAGGGAGGGTGATCATGGACTGGAACAGCCAGGTAACAGGTTGTGGGGGGCTGGAACAGCTGAAGGAGGGCTAACCTTGGCAGGACTACCTGGTCTGGGGGGGACCTTCAATGTTAACAAAGGAGAATTTCCTTGGTTGCCTGTCCAGGTCAAAGTGGACCTGTTCTGTAGTTTGGGGCTTAGCTCTGCATGGGGCCAAGGGAAAGCAAGTTTGCAGGCAGGATGCCTGAGAAACTAAGAGGGAGAGTGCTTGGGGCAAGGTGCCTGGGAAGCTTTGAATTCTTACCTATCATAAAGTACATCAGGTGAGAAGACCGTTCATGAGAAACCAGCTAACTATTATAGTAACGACCCGCATTCTGATTCAGAGGACTCTTTTTAGGCATATGGACTTTAATTGTCTGTGCTCAACAACCCTTAAAATGACCCCAAGTTTCTCACCCAGTTCTGTATGTTCCCCCTGTTAGATATCTTTGCCTCCTGGGGAGCTCTAGAGTTTGTTTTTAAGATGTCTGCAGGAACATCCCAACGAATTATCTCAGGTGTCTTGTCCATCGAATTTGTTATTCTACAAGCATAAATGAAGGGCTTGTTTTGTGTCTTCTCAGGAAGGATTTCCTCATGATGAGGTTTTGGGGTTGACTTGTGTTTTTTTTGAGAATGGGAATAATTGCGCTGTTTGGGGTGATAATCACTCGTTCTACTCTTTCTTGGGCTTTTCTTTTTATTGTGTGTGTGACGGGAACAGGAAGCAGGGTCCCAGTGATCATTTTTCTTTTTAGGTAAACTAAATCCAGGCTTCTTTCTTTCTTTACTTTCAGGGTGTATTTGAGACTTGTTTTGTTTTTTTGCAATTTGTATATTATAATCTGATAGGGAGTTATTGGTTTCACTGCTTGTGGTCCAAAAAAATTTCTCTTTGCTTGATGACGTAGACTGAGTATCTGAGGAACTATACCAGTCAGGTAATTGCACGTTGAAGGGTGACCTATAGTTCTTCCCCCTGTGAGACTCGAAAGAAGGTTGTCTCACATTCCGCGTGTGTTTTCCACAGGCTCTAATATGCGGGGAACCTGAATCCTTATTGTTAGGAGGTTTCTGATAAGGCAAGGTGTCTTTAACGGTGAAGAGATTGATTGAAGGAATGTCGTCCTGTATGTCACACAGAATTTTTTGTGGTTCACAATTTAAGTTAATGTTGGCTTCTAAAACTATACTTTCATCACTGTCATCCACTCCAGGAGCCATGTGCCCCTCCAACAGAGCTGAATGCTCAGTACATATCTGCCCATCAATGAAGTAATCAGAAATCTTCCTTGATTGTAAATCACCTAAAACAGCATCATTTTCTGGGATGTTTACATCAAAATCTTTAAGTATACTTGTTCCTATAAATGATACATGATGGTCTTTCTCTTTTACTACAATCACCTTGGATTCTGACTCTGAAAGAACACTAGTGCCTTCCTTTACCCCACAGGGTAGGCCAGGGTCAAAGGCACACTTAGCGGGTGGCCCCAGTCCTTTGCTGAAGAGTGATGAGTTTTCATGGGGACGATGCTCTTTGAAAGTACTATGTTCCTCTAGTAGTTCTGTGTCATGGGCAAGAGAATTTGCTTCACTGCCATTGACTTTTTTATATAAGCAACTTGTATTAAAATCATGGCTATGTTTGGGAAAAGTATCTGGCCTAGGAAATGTACTTTCAGCAGAAAAGCCCTGGAGAGAATGGAGGTATTTCTGTTGTAAATTAAGTTCTATTTCATGAAGAGCTTTCTCATCAAAAAGTGCCAGGATTCTGTTTGTTTGTTTTGGTGCTTTGATAGCAGAGTGAAGACAGCCAGCAAAATGGCTCCCTTTTTCATGGGCATTGACCATTTCATAAGATTCTCTTACAATTCTGGAAAAGGCCTGCGATTTTATCTCCAATGTTTTCACAGAAAAGTGCATAAGAAGTTTGCCTTTTTCTTTCACTGGGCCGATTTGGAGGTTTGGAGACCATGATGGGAACCTACTGTTTTTTTCCTGTCTCGGACAGAGTCTCTGTTTATATTCTTCAGAAGTAGCCTGTTTTAGATAAACACTAAAGTTTTGTGTGAATTTGTTTGCTACCTCTGATAGCAGATTCATTTTCACTTCAAGTGGTTTTGACTTTACATGATTGGTGAGCTTATTTTCTTCCTCAGGAGTAAAATGAGTTAAAGACTTGCATGGCAATGTCTTTTTTTCCTCACCTGCAATACCGCTATTGTCCTTTCCTAGTATTTTCTGTTCTACATTTGTAGTGATGTTTGTGTTCATTTTGTCTGTTTCTTCTGGGTGTTCTGGTTGATGTAGAAAATCTTGGAGTAGATGCAAGGTCTTCTGCGCCAATTCTAGAAGACTTTCTTCCATTTCTAAATCTTTTTGCAGGTACCCATGATCATCCACCTCTGACACAGAGAATCCTTTGGAACTTCCAGAGGTCGCAGGTGCAGCCTGTATTTCCTGGAGTGTTTCCCTTGGTGATGAAAGTGAACCCAAATCCTTGGGATTTATTGTTTGCTTTAAATTGTCTATTTTTTCCATTTCTTTCTTTACATTTCCAATTTCTGTTGCATTCCGTGTTGGGTAGGAATGAGAGGCAGCAAAAGATTCTTTTTCATATTTTTCTGGCTGAGATATTTGCCCTGTAAGATGCAGTTCCAGGCTTCTCCCTCTTCTGGTACCAGATTCAGTGGAATAAATTTTCTCACGTTGTGAATTTGCATGTCTTTTTGATTCAATCTTTGGATGTTCAGCTCTCCGTGGGGCAGAGACCATGAAGTTTGAGGTTCGCAGTTGTTCCTTCCCTTCGTGGGGCAAATAGTGTTCTGCTTGTTTGATAAGGCTTTTACCATCCACTGATGCTCGATTTGCAGTTTTCTGAACACGTGATGATTTCTGGACATGACGTAACTGGCCTCTTGGCTGTGGGAAAGAGGAATCTGTAACTGCTGCCATGCTTTTGTCTACTTTGTTTGTCAAATCCAGATTAATGGGAGACATGGAAGGTACAGAAAGAAAAGTCCTTGTCACAGCCACGCACTCTTCATCTTTATCTTTCTGTGTTCTTTTCTCTATCACTTTCAAATTCAACATCCACTCCTTTGCTTGAAGAATATGCAGCATTGGTGATATCGTTGGCACTTGGCAACGTGCCCCAATCCTCACAGCTGCCATTCCCGATTCATCCCTTCTTTCTTGCTGTGATACAGATGGGGTTCCTTTTCTCATGTGGCTACCCACTTCCTTTGTGTCTGCTATTTTCTCTACATCTGATAATGCTGAAGGTGGTACTGGAAGGAGAGATGTTTTGCTTTCAAACCTCTCTTCATGTAATTGTTTACCTTCATCCAGTTTAAGGTCAGGTGGAGAAGGTTCCGAAACAACTTTTCTTAGGACCCTTACGTCCCGCTGCTGACCTTGATCTTCACGTTCTTTTCCTTTGTGTTCGCTAATACACACATTCAGTTCTGATCTGTAGAGCTTAGAGGAAGGAGGTAACTTTTTTGACTTCAGAGTTACATCTGTTCCTCTCCTGTCTATTTTTTCTCTGCCTGTCTCTTGTTTCTGAGGCAGATCACTCTTGGCTTTAACGTCTTTCATGATGTCACCAACTGACTCTGCATTTGACTTTGCCTGCAATGTGAACTTTGAACACCTTCGCATTTTACCACCTAATTCTGTATTTTCCTCCAGTTTGAGGTGAGCAAGTGGTGGTAATGAAGTTGATTTGGTCAGAACCACACTCGGTTTTTCCCAATGTTGCTGCACTGTCATTTCTTGATATTTGGGCGACAGTACGTTCTTTGCTTTCTGTGCTTTATCCTCTCTCTGGTTCTGTGGTGTATGTGGTTTTCCACTCTGTACAGTGGTTAAAATATTATCAACATTTGGCTTTATATATATGCCTCTTTCAGAATGAGATGATTTATGGAGGTTGAGTTTGGAAAAAGAGGATTTTGTAAACACTGGTTCATTTTCTTGCTTGGCTTTGGTATTGACTTTAAGGAATAATGTAGATCTCATAGTGGAAGCATTCGCCGGCCTTAGAGCCTGCTTGCTGTTACCTTCCAGAACTTTTTCCTCTTGCTGTTTAGTTTTCCACTCAAGGTCACTTAACTTGCGTTCATGTGAAGTAGCTGATTTCTCTGTCATCAAATGTGTGTCCTTGGGATCACCAATCTTCAGTTTCACAGATTTTTCTATACTTTCCCTCTCTTTCTGTGGCATGTGTTTTTTAAATTCTTTTATACTGGAAACTTCTGCATCAATTATTTTTGGAGGTGCTGTTGTGCCTGCATCTGACGATTTCTTGAACTGTGATTGTGAGCACAGTTTTGAAATTCTGTCTGTCAAATTGATCGTTAGTTCATCTTTATCTTCTTGCATCTTTCTCCTAAGCTCTTTGGTTTTCGGTGGCAGTTCCTGGGCACTGAGTGTACGCGGCAGTGGCGATTTCCTTACCTTCGGATCTGCACATCTGGGGAGCATTTCGTCATTGCTGCCTACCGCCTGTCCATCTCTCTCTCCTTGTGTTGTTGATTGCGCTGGTTCTTTTCTGTTGCTGAACTCGGTGCTTGCTTTTTTAGCTGAATCGGATGCGCTTTGAATGTTCAGTGGTTTAAGACAGAATTGTCTTTGTCCTCCCTCAACTTCCCTTTCGCTGGCTCTGCTGTCCCAGTTCAGGGAAGATGGGGGAGCAGGC
>PVKN010031119.1:0-12595 GCA_004027915.1 Capromys pilorides | reverse complement strand
CGGAAGTACTGACTTAGCGAAGTGCCCCAGCATCTCCCTGGAGTGGTGAAGACATGGCAAAATCCAGCAAGGGTCTTAGAAATTTCCAAGTAGAAACAGGCCTTGGCTGGGAACTCTTTATAAAAGTATTTAAAAATCCATCTCTAATTACGTTCCAGCTAGCGACGGGAATGTGCACCTGTCTGCATCCCTGTAGGAGTCTTCTTCCACTGAAGAAGAATCTGAAGTCGTGCCAGGGCCACACAGTATTTCTGAGTTTTAAGAATATTTCAAAGTGGAGGTGAAGACCGGTCACCGTCCTCAAAAGCAGTGTGAGGCACCACGGCATTTCAGTGTTGAGCTGTTGGAATCGGATTGGAGAGAATACTCAGGCAAGTGAGAAAGCAAGACGCAGGGAGAGGCTGGGGAGTGCAGCCCGCCACGGCCTTCAGCTCCTTCTGCAGCACCAGATGCAAGGTTCACAGTCCTGACCAGGCTGGAATGGGCACCTGGGCCTCCCTCCCTGCAGTGCTTCACTCATCTGTCCCCTCCTCTCCGACCCTCCCCGCTGTGCTGTCTTTGGGTTCCTCTCACATCTGCGGAAGGTCTCTATCTGTTTCTCAGAAGTACATCTGGGGATGTGAAGGCCCTTCCCACAGAGCAGAGAGGTGCTGGTCCAGATGGCAGGCCACAGGCGATGCATCTTACTGCCAGAGAGGGGGTGTGCAGGAGGCTGCAGCTTCTTCTTCAGATTTATTTTAAGTAGCAGAGTGCGCAGGGATAACCTGATGGGGAAAGACACGCACTGGTCTTTTCGATGAATAACTACAGACCCAAAGTAATGCTTCTTCCTTAGGCTTTTAATTCCAGTGGAAAGGACACTGTTAAGATGTGGCACTTTAGGCTGCAACCCTGAATGCTTGGAGGGCCTCCACCTTACCACGCCCACTGCACTCACAGGTTAATAGCCATCTCTCCACCAGAAAACAAAACAAAACAAAATAGAATACAACAACCAGGAATGGAACTGGCGCCTCCGGAAGGCCTGGGTCAGGCATGCTTCCTCCCTGACTGGCCCCGGGAACAGAGCGACGAGATCTGGAGGTCAGCAGCCCCACAGCAGTGGTGGCCCTGCTCTTCCAGGACACTTGCAGACGATCAAAATGCATGTTGAGCATTCACTGCAGTGAAGGACACGTTGCTGTTCGCCCCGCCCATCCTCCACCTTGCCGGCTACACTTCGCCCATCACCTTTGCCACAATCTGAAGCAGTTCCCAGAGTCCTCTTTCTTGAGGGTCTTCCCTGGACCCTGGCATGCACCACCCGATGCACAGCCAGACTTCAGAAGAAATTGCACTGTGTCACCCTCCAGCTGGTCCACCAGGCCAGGCCATGTGTGACTGCTGGCTCTTCCCTAAAATACAAATAAACACAGAAGGTAAACGTTTTGGATGGACTCAGGATTTTTGGGCAGCAAGGGCAATGCAAGGACAGACCTCCAGTGCTGCCGTGCAGGACTTTGCGCCTTAGTGGGTGACAGCTCAGCACGAGAACCTGCAAATGGGGATAGCTTTTACAGTCTCTTTCTTGTCCAACAAGCACACTAGATTCCAGGGAGAAAGACCACTGTCTGATAGATTACTCATTGCCAGGAGGCTCTGCCAGCTCCAGTGCCCACGGAAAGGGCAGCAAACTATGCAGTGTGCTGAGGCTTTTGGCTCGAATTCATTTAATACCACTTAAATCTAGGTATTAAAGTGCCAACACTCTCCATCTCTATTTACCAGCTTTCGCCCAGCCAATCAGATGCTACAGAAAACAGCAAGGAGGAACATTCTGCTCTGTGGTTGAGCTGTTGAGAACGGCCTGTGAGGACGTGGGTGAGAGGTATAGATCCCCACGCCCCATTTCCTCAGCAGCCTAAACAGGGAGGGGGTCCTCTGAATTTGCTTTGGCTCCACCAGTCTCAAGCTGTTTGTTACAGTTTCTTTTCACATGGGTCAAGAGAGTGATTGGCTGCTTCCATTTTTATTATTTTTGAAATGTGTTTTGGCACCACGGACAGTGCTGTGTGATTAAATAGACCACAGACGATGTTCCACATGCCCGTCCTCCTCCCTAGTAGGAAAGAAGTGCCCTGTTGCAATGCAGAATTACACTACAGAATCATTCTTTTATGTCATAAAATTTGTTTTACCTAAATCAAATCCAAATCCAAACATCTCAGTGGTATCATAGTAATTAGCCTCAATTACAAGGCAAACAGGTTGGCTTGGGGATGTCGGCCTGCTGCTGCTGAAAATATTGAGGAAGTGGCTCTCAGTGACAGCTGCCCCAGGCAGACCCTTCGCGTGTCCCATCCAGGAAAGTGGAGACCCACTGTGTGCAGACTGCGTCTGTTCAAGAGGAGAGGAGCAACTGCACTGTCCCTGTCACAGAGGCTAGGTTGGCTGTGTCACCGGGGTGGCTGAGAATTGCTTTTCAGAGATAGGAAAAGAAATACAGGTGCACATTAACCTGGGCTTGGAGCCAGCAGCCGGACACCCAAGGCATTCCAACGTGGCGACCCACAGCTCTTCTCCAGAGTACACGATCACTCTTGGCATGAGCAGGCATTTTTTGGTAAAGGAGAAGCACGCGCATGTTGGCCAGAACTTTCCATGCGATTCTCAGGGAGGAGCCTGGCTCCTGCAGCATTGAGAACACAAGTGATGGGCCTGGAGTTCAGCGAACGCCCTCCCAGCGCCCCACTCACAGCTTCAGTGGTCGTCTGGCTGTTGGCAAGGAAGGTTTGGTGAAGGTATCCATCTTTGTTTGATATTTCAGGTTAGCTTAAACCTGGGCATATGATTTTGTTCACATCGGATTGCTAGACTATTCTAAAACCTCAAGATGCCTGGCCTAAAGCTCAGTCACTTGCTACTCCTTGTTGTACCTAAATTTTATGTCAGAAGCCAAATTTATATGAGGTCCCCAAAGAACAATGGTAGGAAACTCTTTAGGGAGTGCTGTGGTCTGAATTTTTAGAGTACGAAAATCAATAATTTCATAATGACCACAGCTGCCCAAACAATCCCTGGAACCCAGTGAATCTATCTATCTTTTTTCTTTCTTTCTTTCTTTCTTTCTTTCTTTCTTTCTTTCTTTCTTTCTTTCTTTCTCTCTCTCTCTCTCTCTCTCTCTCTCTCTCTCTCTCTCTCTCTCTCTCTCTCTTTCTTTCTTTCCTTCCTTCCTTCTTTCCCAACAGCGTCTCTATATGCAGTTCAGGCTGCCCTTGAGCTCACTTTGTAGCCCAGCCTGTTCTCGAACTCACAATGATTCTCCTGCCTCAGCTGCCCAAGTGCTGGACTTCCAGGTGTGCGCCACCATGCTCTGTTTACCCAGTGCGTTTGCTGGATATTAAATAGTGCTAGAGCTTAAGTCATGCTGACAGTGATCACATAGTCGAGGAATCTGGCGCGAACCTTTGAAACCTCGTATACTGGGGGAAAGAATGCCAAAATCTTTCCAAATTCCATGCTGTATATGGAATGGTGAATCCTCTGCTGTACCATGTCAGTTTCTATACAGGTCTGGCTCTTTCTTTGATATCTGTAGGTTGGTGATTTCAAAATCCCTCCCTAAGTATTGCTTTTGGCCTTGATGAGGATTCTAGGTCAAAAAGGTGGGTGACAGATTCCTCAAAGACTGTGACCTAAATAAACCTTTCCTCCCCTAAGCTTATGTGGTGGATATTTGTCCCAGCAATGACAGAATAGTAACTAAAACAAGTGGACTGAAGCTTCATGGCCACGCTCTGACCTAGCCTTATATGCTCTGGCCTTAGGCTCATGCCCTTTTTGTCTATCACGTGTTAAAGCCACTTTCTGATTCAGGGACAGGTAAAAAACACATGACCATGCTCCTTTACCCTCCTCTACATGCTATTGATCTGCTCCTGCTCTTGTTTCTCATTGACCTAAAGCAGCTCCTCCAACTCTTGGTCCTTCATGAATTTCTATCCAACATGAGTGTACTTATAACCCTTGTCTGTCTGTGCAGCAGATGCTAACAGGAAAGGGCAGGGCTAGGACCTGGTCCTGGATCTGTTCCTCACATCTGGAACAAAACATCACAAATGCTCATCAGTAAGTCAAAGTGAACCTATAAAATTTTTAAGCCATGAGAACTGGAGATATATGGACAAATGCATGCTCTGAGCTTGTTAATGAACATCTAGCTAAATTTCATAGAACTTTTATTAGGAAATATCAACAATTTCTGAAAAATACAGATAGATCCATCTGGTTTTTCTAAGTAGTATCAACCATCATATACAATTATTGCTACTTTTATTGCTAAGTTCACTTTTCTAATTTTGTACATGTTATTCAATCATAAGAGGTTTAATTTATCCTTCTTTCTCTAACCTTTTAAGGTGAAGCCTCATTTAATTTAATTTACACTTATGCATTTTATGTTATAAGCACTTGAAGGTACACAATTCCCTCCAAGCACTGCTTTTGGATACATCGCTAAATCTTAATTCATGTTGAGTTGTCATTGCTACTCAGTGAAAGACAATTTCTAATTTCCATCTGATTTTCTTCTTTGATTCATGGGTCACTTGGACATATTTCTTTTTTTCTAATTGTATGTATGTATGTATGTATGTATGTATGCATGTATGTATGTTATGGCTGGCTTAGCCTGCCCTGGGGGTGGGGCTGGCACAGGATGTGGTGCTGGGTATCGAACTGTGGTCCCTGTGGTTGCTGAAGCTTGCCTGAGTAGGTGCTTTAGATTGCTGAGCTATCTTGTCAATCCCAATTTGGACGTATTTCTTGATTTCCAAACTTATGAAGATTTTCAAGATTTTTTGTTATTAAATAATTAATTCCATTGTGTTTAAAGAAAAACATGCTTCATATAATTTCTATCATTTGTCATTTTTCATTATCTTATTTAATATTTGTATGTGCTTGTAATGAATGGAGATGCTATGGTTTTGGGATGGAATATTCAATACCACCATCAGTTCACTTTGACTGCTCTATGTGTTTTCTCATTCACATCTCCTGAATCTACTGATTGCTGAGAAAGAAATGAAGAAAACTTCAATAATAACTGTGAATTTATTTCACTGAAGTGATTGTTGTTTCATGTAGCAGTAGATCCGTCTGCTCACCTATCATCTGTGTATTCTGATGTGTTTTTTTTTTTTTTTTTTTTTTTTTTTGTGGTACCAGGAATTGAACTCAGGATCTTACACTTAACAGACAAGTGCTTATTCTACTGAGTGATCTCCTGCCCCCTTATTCTAATGTAAATCAGATATTTGCCCTCTCATAATGTCACTGCAGTCACACATCATGAAACCACCCACCATAACATGGGTCCGTTCTCCTCTGTCCCGGTTTGGTGTCGCCTTTGTCATTTCCTTTTCTCCTACATTTTTCTTCCCTCTTTCCTCCTTTCTCTTCTTGTAGACTTTCCTGCAGTGCTTGAGGTAGCTTACGATTGACTTACAAGTCACTGGGTCTACTATTACCATTTTTACATTGTTTGTCTCCTTTGTCTTACTCTTTGGTTTTTATTGTATTACTATGTCTTCAAAGTTAATGATCCTTTATTTCTTCGGCATGTAACTTGCTTATAAATCCACTAAATGAAGTTCTTATTTCACATAATGTACTTGGTGATTCTAAATGTGCCATGAATTTCTTTTTCGTATGGTCTATTTCTTTTGCTTTTCTTTTAATTTCTTGATCATATCTGTCACAATTGTCTTTTGTCTTTCTTTTTTTTTGGTCTTTTTGAGATAGGGTCTCACTAGGCAGTTCAGGCTGGCCTTGAGCTCACTTTTGTAGCCCAAGCTGGTCTCGAACTTGCACTGATCCTCCTGCCTCAGCCTCCAAAGTGCTGGGTGTAACAATTGTTTCGAAGCCTTCACCTGCTACTTTTATGACATCTTCGTTCTGCCCATTTCTTGTATTTATGGATCATATTTTCAGCACCTTGGTACATTTAATACTTTTTGTGTAGGCCCCACACATTGTAAATTTCGTACCGCTGAGTGCATGAATGTTGTTACCTTCCTCTAAAGAATGTCAGCCTCCTTTGGATCCTTGTTATCTGTGGCGAATGTCATCGCTTTGGAGCTTGGGTTAGCACTGAAGCTGGTCTGGGGGAGGCTCTGAAGCGTCTGTCCCTGCCAGGGAGGGCCCTTCCCGTGGCTTCTGAATGTGCCAACCCACACGTCTCTTCCTAGACTGGGCAACACAGTGGCAACCATTGACCCTTTGCAGTCTACAGCTGCTAATATTTTTTTGTTTGGTTTTGTGCGACCTCACCCAATGCTTGCGCGTTTCTCTTTTAGTCAAAGTGTGAGGGAAGCTTTGCAGCTTCCGGAGCTTCTCCACGCAGCTCCGCTGTCTCCGACACCCCCGGCTTAACAAGTCCGGCCGCCTCAGTGTTCCAGGGCTCCGCCTGCTTCTGTCTCCTTTATTTGGGAAGGCTGCTGCTGTGGCAGTGTTTCATGCTCTCCTCCCTTAAGAGTCTGGAAAATGCTTTCTGTCAGGAAGCAGGGCTGATTAAGTCTCACCTTGACTCTCTCGCTTGCCTTATAGATTGCACTTTGCACTGTATACTGATCAATATCTAAAAATAGGTGTTTCCCTGATTTGTCTTGACTTTAGCTGTTTATAGTGAGAGAAAAAGATGGGTTTGTGCTACTTCACTGGGGAATCTGGACTCCTAGAAACTGAATCCAGAGCTGCTTGAACTTTGGCGGAGACTCAGTCTCCCTGGCAGCATTCTCTAAAGCAGTACGGATAACTGCTCAATATTGCTTATCATTGCCTTGAGAACTCAGTAAAACGATTGCTGGCTGCTGTCTCCTGTGGTTCTGAAATATTTATCCTATTATTGTTTTAAAAGAATTACAATAATGCTTAGAACAAGGTAGATCAGTCGCAATTTTGGCAGGGTCTTATGGGGCTCTGTACGGTACTCGATGTAATTCAACTCAATAATTTTTAGATCGCTGGGTTTATTGGTGCATCTTAGGTCTGCATAATGATCTGGGTGCTTTGCTCTGCTGTCAGCCTGCGGGCTCCAGGAGAGACGGCGGCAGGGCTGAAGTACACACAATTGGCAGGTGTTCTTGTGGAGCGAACGAGTGAATAGTGTGGACCTCTGAACCTGGAGGGGAGGCAAGAAGGATTTCTTGAGAACGCTAGCTAAATTGGCGCAGGCAGAGGCCAGGAGAGCGGAAACCTCAGGGCAGGGCCCCCAGACCACAGGAGTAGGGACAGAGGCGCAGCTTGTGACCCCGCGACGCCGCCCTAAAGCTGCCATTGCGGAGAGGGAGCCCAGCCAGGTTACACTAACCAGCAGCGCTGGATTACGCCCACCTGGCTCCGGGGCCTCCCCGCAGAGCTAGAGTTTTGGAACCTGATTGTTATCAGTCAGCTCAGCCTGCTGCAGCATGGGGCGGCAGCCCAACTGGCTTGAACAGACAGACAGACAGACAGCCATTTTTCTTCCTAAATTTTTATCTTAAAGAATAAGAACAAAAACAGAAGCAAAAACAAATAGCAGAAGCAAAGGCAGAAACAGAGTAACACAACAGCACACATACTACAGATTTCCGAAACGAAAATAGAAAATTTAGAGTGGCTGTTGAATGGCATACAGGATAGCTGAGATGGCTGCATTACTAATCTCCATAAGCCTTTTCAAAAGGGTAGTCAATATTTAAAATTTTCCACTTTGACGAACTCTGTAAGTTGATATCTGCAATCTGAGCAGCTATATCAAAGACAGCAATGAGTAAGACAAAAACCAGGTTCAGTACCTCTCTCTTGTTTTTTTTCAATATTTATTTATTTATTTATTTATTTATTTATTTATTTATTTAGTACTATTCCGCATGTGGTGCCGGGAATCGAAAACACAGTCCCTGCGGTTACCTAAGCTTTCCTAAGCAGGCGCTTGAGACCGCTCCACCGTCTTGCTGGCCCTCTCGCTTCTTTACATGTGTACCGTTTCTAAGGTCTTGTCGATGAGCACTATCCTCTCTTTAAAATAAGCAAACAGACCTATTGTGTCTGGATCCTGAAGGCTGGAAGTGAAAACACTGAGGCAGCAGCAGTGATGGCTTCTGGGCGCTGTCAGGAGGACGCTCCTAGCTGGGCACCCTTCCTCCCGTCTTTCTCCTTTTTTGTGGGAATGTTACCTGGGTCCCTGCCTTCTTCTCATGAAATTCTCCCTGTGTGATTACCTGGATCCAAACCTACTTCTGCTCCTCCTCCTCCTTTTTTAAAATGTCTTTAGTACAGGGCCCACAAGGTCTCACTAAACAGATCAGACTCACAGTGATCCCTCTGTTTGTAGCCTCCCGAGCACTGGGATTACAGGCACCCGCCACTAGGCCCAGTCTCATTTTGTGTCTCGGTGTGTCCCAGAGGCGGGCTAGCACCACATACCGGAGATCAAATCCTGGTCCCTGCATCTGCTTAAGCAGGAGCTTCAGTCCGCTGAGCTCTCTGGCCAGCCCTCAAATCTCTTATGAAGGCGCCAGTCCGGACCTATTCCCGTAGGTTTTCATCTTACCCTCACTAAGTACCTGTACCTAGCAACGCCATTATTAAATACGGCCACATTGTGACATACCTGCGTCTTGGACTTCACTCTTGGAATTCTGGAGTGACCAGGTTCATCTCATAGCACCACAAAGCCTGAAGGGAACCCTTGCTTTTGCATCTGAAAATGGGGATCCGATGCTTCTCTTAAAGCCACTTGTCAGGGGTGAGCGAGGCAGTGTCCGCCAAGCCCTCAGCTACGCCCGGCCCTCCTAACACCTGGGAAATGGTGGTTCCTCGGGACTCAACGGTCACTGCTCTGTAGCTGGCTGCGAGTCCTGAGCAGAATGCATATAACAGAAATAAATCTATTTCTCATTTGATTTACTTTCCCATTGGAAATCAATCTGTTCTGTGAAATGTTTGCCCGTTTCCTTCTTCGGTTGCTCTCTGGGGAGGCGGGCGGATGGTGACTGAATCACAAATGTTTAAATAATTAAGCCAAAACAAGTGAAAGCTGATAACAATCGCGTTTCCATGCATTATAAGCGCAGCGCCATAACTCCTGGACTGTGAACCCTGGGGGTTGCCTCGCTGTGCCCCAATCCCAATCAGCCAGCAGGGTAGACATACTCGGGATGCCCTTCTCCAGAGAGCGGCTGTAAGGAGGAGCCGGCCCCCTTCTGGGCTGTAGCGGCCACTTTTCTTCCATATGGCCAAGTGATTTCCACGACTCCCTCCATTCTGCCGGCCACAGCAAATTCGCCCAGCCACGCTCCTCCAAGTGTCAGAACTGGAACCCAGAGCTTGCGTCTCCCTGGAGTGACGAACACCGGCAGAGCGATGTGACCGTCCTGACTGCGTTTGTGGAGTCCTGGCAGGGTTCCAGAGCTTGGATTCATTTTCTCTGTTGTAACAGAAAGTGCTTTTAAATTGGTCTGTTCATGTATTTCTTCTATGATTTTCCATCTTTCCTCGAAGAGGGAGAAACATCTTTCCTGACTCTCCACAGCCGACTTCGGAGGAGGCTCGGAGATGGACGGCCGACAGGGGCCACCTTCACCCCGGACAGCCAGAGGAGCCGGGAGCTGCGCAGTGCAGGAAGTGGGCGCCGCTGCACAGGAGGAGCCAAGGGTGCAGTCTGAGGCGGAGGCCTGGGAGCTCCCTGGCAGGCGCTGATGAGGGCAGCCTTGAAAGTCTGCAGAACTCAGAGCTTTCAGTGGGGGGCGAAGGCGGCGGCCACAGATGCCATGCAAGCGCAGCCCGGCTGTCTCCTGCTTCCGCCTGGAGTTCCACCCCTGCCAGATGGTGCCGCCCACGAGCAGGCGGGACTTCCCTCCCGCTACACGTCAATCACCTGTAGAAACAGCTCCACTGCCCACCCAAAGCGCGTGTTACTAATCTCCACGGCATCTATTCATTCAATCAAACTGCCAACTGAGATTAGCTCTTGTAAAAGCTAGGATTTTCCGCAAGTATAATCCTAGTCCTTAAAAGTCTTCACTACCGCGCCTTTGAGATGACGGTGCATTTGAAATAATTGTAAACTTGGAAGAAAATCATCGGTCCTTTTTCCTCTATATTCTCTGAGACCATGGAGGAAATTCCTCGACTGTTTATTCTTCTAAGCGACGCTGGCCTGGCCTCCATGGCCACACACTTCAACAAGGACAGGGCTTGCCTGGGAAGGTGGCCACAGGCTACGTCCTCTGACT
Organism: Capromys pilorides; assembly: GCA_004027915.1. Classification (NCBI taxonomy): domain Eukaryota; kingdom Metazoa; phylum Chordata; class Mammalia; order Rodentia; family Capromyidae; genus Capromys; species Capromys pilorides. The sequence goes on along the minus strand of PVKN010031119.1, from coordinate 2,336 downwards.
GTGTCAGACGCCTAGAAAGCCTTCTGGGTATTTCTTTTCCAAATTCTTGGAATCCAGGAGGGAATGTGAATGCTGTTTGGGGGAAGCTTGCAAGAGATCGAGGGCAGCGAGCTTCCAAGCGCCATCAACAAGATCAGTCTCTCTAGCCGAGTGGAGAGCTCTGGTCAAGAGCACTTTCCATGTATTTCCCATTATCATTGTAACAAGATTTTGAGGATTAGTGTTTAAAAATGGCGTAGCAATCTAATGGCAGACACCCAACACCCTAGAGAAAGTGGAAGAAATGGACTCTACAGAACAGCCCCTGACAACGCAGGTGTGTGCAGTGCGTGTCGTTTACGTAATATCTCTTGGTGTGACAGAACAGGGTTGTCGTAAAAATCCAGAGAGGGTGGCATCTTTGCCTTGCTGAGTCTTTCCCGATTGGTGAAGAAAGGGCGAGAAGCCTCTTCTTTGGTTGTTATGCAGGTCTAAAGGGTGTTGAGAACTTGAACAGGCCCACTCTAGGCAGGAGCCACAGGCTCTCCCAGCTTAGGCAGGTGACCTTTCTCACCCTGGGTTGGACCTACTGCAAAGCTTGTGAGATCTGGCAGGAATGTTAGAGGTCACGTTCTGGGACTGCATGACCTTCATGGAGCCTCAGTTCCTGAGAGAAGGAGGAAATGGCCCAAGACCACACCCCTGAGTAGCAGGAGAGCTGAGCTGAGACCTATCCTCCGCCTCAGTCTGCAACAGAAATGTCCTCCCCCTCACCAGCCAGAATCCTCAGTTTCTCAGATGCCCATTGTGGCAGATGGCTAACCAGTAGTCAACTTGTGAATCAGTGTGGTTCTGGGCGCAAGAGGCCCACCTAAGGGCTGTTGCCAGCAGCATAGGAAGCAGAACTGGAGAAGCTGTTGGAGGCCATGAGGGATGCTGTTTGGTGACATGATTGGGCTGTTGGAAGCTGCTGGCTCGCTCTTAGACTGTTCTGCTGGAGGACCTTGTCATGCTGGCTTTCCTGGTGAACTTGGCTATTATTATCACTGGAGGAATCAGGACCTTCTTTGTCACTGAGAATGGCTATGGTTCATTTTGGGTGAGCTCTGGTCCTCACCTTGAGCATCCCTTCCTGGCTCTGTATGGGAAGATGGTGCACTGCTCAGCCTCATGGAGAAGCTTGTAGTGTTGGCTTTCCTGGTGAGAACTCGGTTTTCTGAATCGCTGGAGGAGCTTGGGACCTCACTGTTGCTGAGGATGGCTGTGGTACCTTTAGGGGAGCTCTGGTGCTTACCCTGAGCATTGCTTCCTGGCCCCAGTTCAGATCCCTCATCCCGCTAGCGCAGATCCTCATCCTGCTGGCATAGACTTCCTAGCTTCCACCACCGACCTTTGGGCCTTCCAGTGCAGATCCTTGAAGCAGGCCTGCATGAGATTTTGTTGTGCACTCTAGGTGTTCAGCTGGACTCCTGCAGGATATTAGGATCCAGGCCCTCTGCTGGATATTTTGGCCTACGATGTGTGGACAGATTTCCTGCATTCCTTATCTAGAGTTCTTTGGGTAATTCATTATAAAATCATCTTATAAAATGTGCCCCATATTACAGTGTTCCTTTGCAAAAATCTCAAGCCACAGCACCCAGGGAACCGTTTCTGTTGTAATTCCAGTTGCTTTTGACTTTTAGAAAGTGCTGGTCACTGGGACGCATATTATAAGAACCAATCAAAGACAGCCAAATGCCCCACTCCTCCCCTCCCCTTTGCACTCCCATGAAAACGTCCCTCCCTGGTCCTTCAGGGCCTGCCATGTGGGGAGGGATCCCATTCCTGCCTGCTGACAGAAGCAAATCTGCCTCCCAGTCCGGGGTTCCTGGCGGCGTTCCCACTGGCCCTTTGCGTTCCGCTACCCTCAGCTGTCACCTCCCAGCAGGCGTGTGTGGCTCAGCAGCCACTCCTGCCATCGGTTCTTAAGGTTCCCTGCTTGTGGATGGAAAGCTCAGCTTCCCAGAGCAGCGCTCTAGGGGGAGCCCTTCAAGTAGGGCCAGCGGAAGCTCGGCAGGAGCCTTTGTCACTGTCCCTGAGAGCGGGTGTCACCTCGCTTTCCTTCAGGGTACCAGGCAGCACCAAGCCGGTGGCAGCTCCAACTTGTCTTCTTGACAAGATGGATAGGACTTCAGCAGAACTATGTTCTGCAGCATCGCTCACCCTGACAGGGTGTGTAACGATAATTGGGGGGCCTGCCATGCACCCCATTACACTCTTAAGCTGTTTGTCGAAATTTACATTTTTCCCATTACCCTGCTGGCTGGTAATTTGCTGAAATCTCCAATGGTGTCATTATTTCTTAAGTGCTTTGC
>PVKN010031118.1:0-12573 GCA_004027915.1 Capromys pilorides | reverse complement strand
TGATCTTGAGCTTACTTTTGTAGCCCAGGCTGGTCTCAAACTTGCACCAATCTTCCTGCCTCAGCTTCCCAAATGCTTATAAGAGTAATTCTTGATTATGAAAATAAAATAAAATAAAATAGAAGAATAAAAGGTATATGAACTGAAATCTCTCCCACCTTCTATAATACTTTGGGGAAATAGAATTTTTAAAAAATTGTTTTCATATGTGTGTATGTGTGTGTGTGTGTGTGTGTGTGTGTGTATGTGTGTGTGTGTGTATGTGCATATATGTGCACGCATGCTAGAATTTGAACTCAGGGCCTCCTGCATTTTAAACATGCCCTCAACCACTGATCTATACCTCAAGACTGTAGATTTTAAATATAGAGCTTTTCATTCACCCACACATCCATCCATCCATCCATCCATCCATCCATCCATCCATCCATCCATCTACCTACCCACTCATCCATGTCATCTTTTTATATTGGAGAACTGAAAATTTGGAGATAGAAAGAAGTGGCTTCTTGTTTCCAGGGAGAGGAATACCCCCCTCCCCCACATATTCCATAATTAGAACACGATCCAAGAGAAGTAGGGCTGCTCCATATCATGGCATCAGCAGCAGATCTATATACTGGCCCTTTGGACTGTGGCTGTGTCTGTGTGTCTGTCTGTGTGTCTGTTTGTGTGTCTGTCTGTCTGTCTGTCTGTCTGTCTGTCTGTCTGTCTGTCTCTCTCTCTCTCTCTCTCTCTCTCTCTCTCTCTCTCTCTGCTTCTTCCTCTCTCTCCAGACCCCTAGGGAGCAACTTATGCATGGTAGGAAAATTTCCACTACTGAGCTACATCTCCAGCCCTTAGCTTCATTTTTAACTCTTACAAGACTCTTGGCCAAGCCATGTACCCTCATTTACAAAATATATATCCTCCTTATGTGAACACCTCTTGACTTAGATTCTGCTCTGTTAGTCTTTTGAGAAGGGGATAATTAATTTTTGATGAGTGGTTGCTTCTTCTTTACAAAACATGCGCTTGGTTGACTAGTGGAATACTCTAAATAACACTTGACCATTTTTTTCTTTTTAAAAAAAGACTCCATAATGACTCTGTTAGCCTCTTTCAGGCAAAGTTTAAGATGCTTAACAGTTTTTGAGGAACAGAGGTGAAGCAGATGTCTGTGTTGGTCCTGAGAAATTGCTTTAAAATCGATCATGTCTTGTCATTGATAAAATGATAGTAGCGTTGGCATCAATAACACAGACAGGGTTTGGGAGTTGTTGCCTATGCATGCTGAATTTCAAAGATGTGGTTCTCGAGAATATAGGGGGGTTTGTATGGAGCTGAATGAACCTTCCACAGTCTGAGAGCCCATCTTTGGGAAACAAATATCCAGTTGCCATGGAGACATTCAAGGTGGATGAAAGATGGATTAATCAAAATACAGTAAATCCTTTTTACGAGCTTCCTAAGAAATCTAGTGTGAAGTGAACCCTCTGGTCTATCTGCTCTCATTCTCCCCCGTCACAGAGGAAATCCACTGTGGATGTACAATGGCACACATTTATTATGCTGAGCTCTGTGGGCACGCTACTGAATGGCTCTCTCATTTGTCTGAAAGACACCATCATATAAGCACCATGGTTCCACAGACATTCTTTTTTTAAAATAGGGTTTGAAAGTGAAGGAAAACAATAATCTTACATTCTCTACAAGAAAAAAATCAAAAAGCATAGGAACAGCATCTAAAAATGGCGATTACTGATCAACTGAGCTACATTCTCCAGGGAATAAAGGATATGAAATAATTTGTACTGAGATACAGCTGCATTAGCCTGAGTCTAAATTCACAACCAGTCTGATCATTTTCACTGTTTGGTTTAATCCCAAAATAAGTCGTCTCAGTGCCAGTATCAGTTAAATAAATAAATGAATAAATTGAGATAGATTATTTAGTTGAATAAATTAAGTGAATAAATAAACAGCTACGCTCTTCCATCCCAACAAACTGATGAGTCAAATTAATCAACATAGTTAATCCAGTTGTGGGAGACATTTCTGGATGCTTCCAGTAAATCACTCTTGGGCAGCTAATTCAATTTTAACTCATAGTCTTGAATAGTCACTCCATCAGGCAGACTGGATGGCCTAATATACAGAATCAAGCTATGGGAGGAGGTTTTGGACATCCTCCAAGAACAAAGGTTCACAATAACAGTGTCAGGCACTGTAGTCAAGAGCCCTGGGAGAGGTATGGGGGACCAAGTAGCGGGCGCCTGCTGATGATCCTGACCCAGATTCCATGTGGTCTCACAGAGTGAGGAGATCACAGAGGGTGCAGTTTCCAAAGGAATTCAGCCTAGAGTGAAACAGTGGCTCTCCACTGAGTGTGATTTTTTTAGGAATATATGTGGAGAAAACTGTGTGTGCTGTTTCTGGTATCAGCATCAAGTACTAGGGATGCTGCTAGCATCCTGAAAAGCACAAGACAGCCTTCTGAAGGAAGGAGGGAATGAAGGAAGGAAGGAAGGAAGGAAGGAAGGAAGGAAAAAAGGAAGAAAGAAAGAAAGAAAGAAAGAAAGGGAAGAGGAAAGGAAATAAAGAAGGAAGGAAGAAAAGAAAGAAAAAGAGAGAGAGAGAGAAGCGGAATGCCAATAGTGCTGAGGTTGAGAAATTTTGAAGTACAAGAGATAAACAGCAAATGGATGCTACGGAGCATCCCAGCTTAAGCACAAATTCATGATGCACTAGCAAAACAAAAGCTTAAGTCTTTAGGGCTGAGCTATGAGAAATCAGCTCCAGATGTGCAGTTTTAAACCCTTACTTTCAATCCCAGTCTTGCTGGCCTTTTTTTTTTTTTTTTTTTTTTTTGGTGCCAGTAAAACATTATCTTCTTCAAGATTTAGATACCTAATTTGTTCTAGGGTGAAATAGCACCTGCCTGTCTTATATTAGAGATTAAATGGGATAACATGGTGTGAAAACGTGGAACCATGTCAGGGTTCATGATATAAAATAAATAAGCCAAATGTCTTGTCTTTATTTATTTTTTTGAGGCAAAGAAAGTCAGTTTTGGCCAGTAGTGACTATAAAAAGACAAACTTTTTTAAAATTTGAAATTCATCATTAATTTATAATCTTTGTTGTTGTTGTTGTTGTTTGTTTGTTTGAGATAGGGTCTCACTATGCAGTTCAGGCTGGCCTTATCTTCACTTTTATAGCCCAGGCTGATCTCGAGCTCACACCGATCCTCCTGCTTCAGCCTCCCAAGTGCTGTGATTACAGGCGTGTGCTACCATGCCTGGCTTATTAATTTATAATCTTAATGTGTGACATGTCCTTTTAGGGTTAGGCCATAGATGTTCAGCCTTGTAGCTTGCCTGGACTGCAAAAATAAATATAATACGGATCATGTGTATAGGAGCTAAAATAACGTAGAACAAGTGGAATATTTAACATTGTTTTGGTGAAACCAGTGCATCAGTATGTGGTTTAGTGGAAGTGGTTGCAGTTCCTAGTGAGTTCTCAGAGTGCTTGTCAGAGATTTTTGATCTAATGTAACCCACTGTGTGGAAATCAGTTGTTTACAGACAAATATACTGTCGAAAAGCAGGGATATGAATTAGGCTTGGGAATATTTTTCTTTGGCATGATAGGTCTAGTAAAAATCTAGTGAAGACATGTGATCAAATTTTTAAGTTTAGAGTCAGTTTTTTTTTGTATATATCCCCATAATTAATGAAAATAAGTCATAGTACTAGACATGGTGGTGTATGCCTATAAGCCTAATGCTCTGGAGGCTGAGGCAAGAGGCTTGCTGGGAGTGCAAGGCCTTCCTAGATTATAGCCTATCAAATAATAAAAATGCATAACACAACACTGTATACCTGTATACCACAGCATTAAATAAGCAATGCTATTTATTTCAGCAGTGTCTTTCCCCCATTTATTTAAAAAAATTCTCAAAAATTTAAAGTAACTGAAATGGTTTTATCAGCCTGTGAGTTACCTTAAATACACTGACTAGAGGGTGGGCCAGATAGCTCAGTGGACTCAGTGATTGCTTAGGCAAGCGCAGGGGCCAGGGTTCGAGGCGTGGTATGCAGTGCTGGCCCCACCACCGGGGTGTGTTGAGCCAGTGACAGAGACTGGGCATGGTGGTGCGTGCACTTGTAACCCCAGTGCTTGGGAGGCTGGACACAGGAGGATCACAATGAGTCTGATCTGTGTAGTGAGATCCTGTAGACCCTATACTAAATATGTAAAAATAAAGAAGTAGATAGATAGATAAATAAGTAAATAAATACATACATTGAGTAGGTCTTTGTCATACATTCACTGTCAGCTTGTTTGAAAACTATATTTTTAGTATTTTGATGAAATTTGCTTTTTTTTTTTTTTTTTTTTGGTGCTGGGGATTGAACTCAGGACCTTGCACTTGCCAGGCAAGCGCTTATTCTACTGAGCTATCTCTCCAGCCCCCTATTTTTTAGTATTTTGAGAACTATGCTTTGGTGCCAATTAATATGTATACCTTGCAAGTTAAGGTGTCCCATCTTAGAGAATTTTTTCCAGTTTACAGTTTGTACAAAATAGTGTATTATGTTTTAATAGTAAAGACTATAGCAAGCTTGAAGTTGTTTTATATGAATTCCATAAATTAAATTTGAATATGTGATATAAAATATAAAAATTATAATTACAGAATGGGTTTAATGTGAAATCGCTAGGATTTTTAAAAAATTGCACCAAGATTTAATAGTCCACGCTGTAATTTATACATATTACTTTCATTCAGACAATATTTATTTATTTATTTGTTTATTTACTTATTTGGTACAGGGTCTCACTATGCAGCTCAGACTCCTAGTAGTGATCCTCCTGTCTCAGCCTTCCCAGAGCTATGATTACAAGTGCACTCTGCCACACCTGGATTAAGGCTGGCATGGCACGCAGTACCAAGGATTGATCCTCATGCTTGCCAGGAAGGTGCTTAGACCACTGAGCTATGTTCCCAGCCCTCATACAGAGAGTTTTTAGTGACAGTTTTAATGTCATTATAGTCCAGGGACTTAGTTTCTCAAGAAATACACAGTGTTTCTAATGCTATGACATCCCTTTAATAACTTTAATGTGGCAAAGCTGTAAGATTTTCCACTGGTGTTTGCTACAGCACTTTATCCTGAGAACTACAAAAGCTTTGGAAATGGTTCCACTATTGAAAAAAGAAAACTGAGTTTCAAGTTCAGTTTTGGGTTCTGTATTAGAATTTTAGGTAAATTGAAACGTCTTAGTCTTTTACTAGCACTACCTATGTGCGAGAATTGTCACTTTCAAATTGCCCAGCCCAGCCCTGGTGTGTGTGAGACGTTCTGATCTGTGCCTGCCAGATTCCCTCCAGACACAACCCAGGCCCGGCTTGTGTGTGAGATTCAACCTCATGGGCTGCAGCAGGAAGAAGCTGAACACAGCAGCAGGACCCAAGCTAGGCACATCTGGACAAGTTCAACTGTGGTAGGTCCAGACCTGGTAAGCTGAGACACTTAGCTAGACCCAGATACATGACAGTGTCTTATCTCTTTTTCTCTTGATATACAGAGGAGGCAAAAGGTAACCAAGTGAACTAGTCTGCCTGGAACACTCCAGGTACATCAAGGGGAGGTGAGCAGACAAAATGTACAGAAACTAAATTAAATACAAATTCCCAATTTAATATCTGTGTAGCTACATGGATGTAATGTTTGCTCTTATTGCCTAAAACACAAACCCAAGGTCAAGGATATAGCTCAGTGAAATAAGTGCTTGCCCCACAAGCACAAGGTCCTGAGTTCAATCCATGGAACTGCAAACAAACAAACAAACAAATAAACAAACAAACACACAAAGAAATGTTGGTTACAAAAGCCTTCCAACTTCTAATATCACTACCCATTATTAGTGTTCCTATCTGTAGTTCTGTAAACAGAAAGCTATAACTGCCTTAGCCATATAATCTCTCTTAGGTAAGAATTTCAGTAGGTGCTAAGGGTATAATGGCACCAAAACTCTACACCAAAGGTCAGAGGACAGTGCTATACAAAATGACAAAGAGAAGGAGCAAAATGCAATCTCAGGCCCCAAGCCCACCCAGAACAAATGCAAGAGCATAGAAGAAAATGGGAATCACATAGCTGTAAGCTCTGAATTAATAGCCTATGAAGTAAAAAACAAAAACAAAAACAAAAAAAACTGCAGAAAGGTATAGAGGAAATCAGATCAGAAATAATCTCTGAAGTAAAAGGGGAAATCTCTGAATTAATAGTGTTTAAAGAGACAGGACCAGCGAGATGGTTCAGTGGTCTAAAGCACCTGCTTAGGGAAGCTTAGGCAACCACAGGGACCTTGGTTCAATCCCCAGCACCACATGCTGTGCCAGCCCCACCCCCAGGGCAGGCTGAGCCAGCCATAAAAAATAAATAAATAAATAAATAAATAAATAAAGTAAAAAGACAACTGCAGAAATGTAGAAAGGAAATCAGATCAGAAAAAAACCTCTGAAGTAAAAAAAGAAATCTCTGAACTGACAGCATCTGAAGTAAAGAAACAACTGCAGAAAGGTAGAGGAAATCAGATCAGAAATAATGCTGAAGCCGAAAAAGAAAGGATAATTGTAATGAAAAATTATAACTGCTTCTAAAGAATACAGTGATAAAAAATTGGAGATTAGAAAAACAATAGATTCCTTGAATGAGCAACATAGGAAAGAAACAGATTGCATGAAGCAGATGCAGAGAGATACACAGAAACTTAAAATCTCTTTCACAACATGGCAAAACTGTTTGAATGAAAGTGAAGATAGAGATTCAGATGTTGAAGACACCATTGAAGTTAGTGAAAAGGTAAGAAAAGATCTCTTAAAAACAATTAACATGCAGGAAAAAATAATTCAACATCTGCAAGACAATGCAAAGGTGAACCATTTGAGACTAATAGGCATCAATGAGAAAGAAAGAGTCAATACAAATGATATAAAAAGCTTATGGGCAGAAGAAATAGCAGAAAATTTCCCAAATGTAGGAAAACATTCTGGCATTCAATAACTGAAGCATTCTGAGTTCCAAATAAGATTAACCCAATTAAAAATACAACCAGACATATGATAGTCAAGATCCCAGAAATTCAGCACAAGAACAATATACTAAAAGCTGCCAGAGAAAAGAAACAGATCACATTTAAAGGAAAAACCACCAGAATAATGGCATATTTCTCCTCACAACCATGAAGTCACCTTGGTTACAAAAGTGAGTTCAGTATCAGCCTGAACTACATAGCAAGACCGAGACAGATGGTGGCTGTTGCTCTCTGCTCCCCTGGTTGTTCCATTGCTTCTGTCGTGACTATTGCTGTTCTGCTGCCATGAACTGGATGCTCTCTGCCCTGTTCCACTCAGCCTTGGGCCAGCTGAATATGGACTGAAACCTCCAGCAACTTAAAGGGGCCCTACTGTCATCAGGCAGCATCAGGCCCGCCAGTGCCAGGCCCACCAGGTGAGAGACTTCAGGCCCACCGCCAGTGCAGTCTACCATCATCAGACAGTGCCAGACCTGCCAGGTGAGACCTCCAGCCCACCGCCAGCGCAGCCTACCATCAACTGCCAGTGCCAGGCCTACCAGCCAGTGCCAGGCCTGCCAGGTGAGACCTCTGGCCCACCACCAGTGCAGCCTACCACCATCAGACAGTGCCCTAGGCCCGCCAGACAGCACCAGGCCTGCCACGTGAGACCTCCTCTGGCCTGCCGCCAGTGCGGCCTATCACCCAGTGCCAGACCCATCAGGTGAGTGAGACCCCCCTCCCCCAGCCTACAAGCAGCTCAGCCAACCCAGCAGCCCAGACTGAATGAACAACCCACGGGCACGCAGTCCTGCACCAAAGATCACAGCTACTCAGAATGATACAGACAAGGAGCAAAATGCAATCTCAGGTCCCGAGGCCACCTAAAACAAATACAGGAGTCACTACCATACAAGAAATTGGGAACCATGCAGCTGAAATCTCTGAATCTTCATAGCAAGACTCTTTCTCAAAAAGACAATAAATGAATAAATAAATAAATACATGGAAGAGCATGGAGGTGACTACTTCAAGTCCTCCATGAAAACAAATTCCAGCCCAGACTGCTATGCCCTGAAAAACTCTCTTTCAAGTATGATGGAGAAGTGAAATACTTCTATGATGAAGAACAACTAAAGAATTTCATTGTGACAAAGTCAACCTACACAGATTACTAAAAGTTATTCTAGAGAGGGACTAGAATAATCAAAACTCCATGAATGAGAATGGAAAGAATCCACCAAATGGGGCAAATAATTAAACACAGAAGAAAAGGGGTAAACAACAGCAGTTGAATAGCATGTCAAGCATAAGTCCATACATCTCAGTTATAACCATCAGTGTAAATGGACTCAATTCACCAATTAAAAGAAATAGACTGGCACAGTGGATTAGGAAGCGATATCCAACAATACGCTGTATAAGAGAAACACACTTATCTCATAAAGAAATTCATAGGCTGAAAGTTAAAGAATGGAAAATAATACTACATGCCCCAGCAACTCAGAAAAAAGCAGGTATAGCAATCCTGTTTGCAGACAGTCTCAACTTCAAACCAAGAATGATCAAATGAAACAAAGAAGGCCACTACACTGGTTATGGGAAAATTCAAGAGGAAGAGGTAACACTCATAAATACATATGCACCCAACATGGGAGCACCAAGCTATATAAGAAAAATCTTAATGGGCATGAAAAATGTAATATTCAATACCACAATCTTAATAGGAGACTTTAACACTCCCTTTTCCTAAAAAGATAGGTCAAGCAGGGCTGGTGAGATGGCTCAGAAGTCTAAAGTGCATGCATCGGGAAGTTTAGGCCACTGCAGGGACCATGGCTTGATCCCAGGCACCACATGCTGTGCCGCCCCCCACCCCCCAGGAAAGGCTGAACCGACCATAACACAAACAAATAAATGTGGTTTAAGAAAATAAAATAAACTTTAAAAAAAAAAAAAAAGATAGGTCAAGGAGACAAAAAATTGCCAAAAAAGTAGAACTGATCCAGAACTTGTAACTCATGGATTTAGTGACATATACAGAGCGTTCCACAAGCCACTTCTGAATACATATTTTTTTCAGCTGCACATGGGACATTTTCTAAAATAGACCACATACTAGTCTGTAGATCATGCTTAAAACTATGCAAGAAAACAGGAATCATCCTATGCATATTATCTGACCACAATGCAATGAAACTGGAAATAAATGACAAAACCTCCCACAAAACCCCATGAATACATGGAAATTACACAACACTCCCCTCCATGACCAATGGGTTACAGAGGAAATTAAACAAGAAATTAAATATCTACAGTTCAATGAAAATTCAAGCATAACTTATCAGAATTTATGAGATTTCAATGAAAACAGTTCTTAGAGGGAATTTTATAGCTGTGACTTCCCACATTAAGGAAACAGAAGAGGAACAAATAAATACCCTAATACTTTACCTCAAGTGTCCAGAAAAGAAAGAACAAACAAAACAGAAATCCAAAAAACAAGAGGAAATTTAAAGATTAGAGCAGAAATTAATTCAGTCAAGAAGAAAGCACTACAAAGAATTAATGAATCAAAAAGGAAGTTTTTCAAAAGATTAAATAAAATAAGCTCCTAGCTAATCTCACCAAAGAGAGAAAGAAAAAACTCAAATTCAAGCACTAAGGAATGCAAAGGGTGAAATTACCATAGACCCAGTGAAGATTCAGAAAATCATTAATAGCTACTTTGAGAATCTTTACTCTTACAGAATTGAAGATACAGAAGAAATGGACAGATTCTTAGAAAGGTATGAATTACCAAAACTGAATCCAAAAGATATAAGAACTCTCAATAACCCAATAATAGCCAATGAAATATAAAATGAAACAAACAAACAAAAAAACTACTGACAAAGAAAAGTCCAGGTGCTGATGAATTTACAGCTGAATACAGCAAGAAATTTATGGAAGATATAACCCCAATACTCCTCAATCTCTTCAATAAAATTGAAAAGGAAATGATTGTCCCAAAATCATTCCTGAAGGCAAATATTATACTGAAAACAAAACCAGAGAAAGATGCAACTAAAAAAGACAACTATAGGCCAGTCTCTTTCATGAACATAGATGTAAAAATTCTCAATAAAATCCTTGCAAATAGAGTACAGCAAATCATTAAGAAGATTATACACCATGGCCAGGTAGGATCCAACCCAGGGCTACAAGGATGGTTCAACATATGCAAATCTGTAATGTAATACACTATATCCTTTGTGTTTTTTTTTTCTTCTTTGCAGGATTAGGGTTTGAACTCATGGCCTTGCACTTGCCAGGCTGGCTCATGTGCCATGGAGCTATCTCCATAGCCCATAATGCACTATATCAACAGAGCTAAATCCAAGAGCCACATGATCATATCAATTGATGTAGAAAAGGCTTTGACAAAGTCCAACACTCATTCATGTTCAAAGTCCCGCAGAAAATTGGAATAGATGGCCTCCACGTCAATCTGATAAAAGCCATGTATGACCATCCAATGGCTAACATAATTGTAAATAGGGAAAAATTTAAGTCTTTTACACTCAGATGTGGTACAAGACAAGGATTTCCTCTATCACCACTCTTATTTAATATAGTTCTGAAATTGTTAACTAGAGAGAAATAAAAAGGGAGAGAAATAAAAAGAATAAAAATAGGTAAAGAAGAAATTAAACTATCATTATTTGCCGATGACGTGATACTCTACCTGGAAGACCCAAAAAACTCCACCAAGAAACTACTAGAATTAATACACAAATTCAGTAACATAGCAGGATGCAAAGCAACATCTAAAAGTCAATAGCATTCCTCTACACAGATAACAACCACACTGAGAGAGAAATTAGAGAAACAATACCTTTTACAATAGCACCACAGAAAATGAAATACTTAGGAATTAATCTTACTAAACAAGTAAAAGATCTATTCAATAAAAGCTACAATACTCTAAAAAAAAAAGAAATTGTAGAGGATTTCAGAAAATGGAAAGACAGGTCAGGCCCACCAGGCAGCGTCAGGCCCACCAGGGCCAGACTCGCCAGGTGAGGCTCTTCAGGCCCACCACCAGCACAGCCTAATGTCATCAGGCAGCGACAGGCCCGCCAGCGCCAGACTCGTCAGGCAGCGTCAGGCCCATGAGGCAGCGCCAGGCCCTCCAGGCAGCGTCAGGCCCATCAGCGCCAGACTCGCCAGGTGAGGGTCCTCAGGCCCACCACCAGCACAGCCTAATGTCATCAGGCAGCGACAGGCCCGCCAGCACCAGACTCGCTAGGTGAGGGTCCTCAGGCCCACCGCCAGCACAGCCTCATGACATCAGGCAGCGACAGACCCACCAGCGCCAGACTTACCAGGTGAGGGTTCTCAGGCCCACTGCCAGCACAGCCTAACGTCATCAGGCTGTGACAGGCCTGAGAGCGCCAGACTTGCCAGGCAGCATCAGGCCCGCCAGGCAGTGCCAGGCTTGCCAGGCAGCGTCAGGCCTGCCAGGGCCAGACCCACCAGGTAAGACTTCCAGCCTGCTGCCAGTGCAGCTTACCAGCATCAGGCAGTGTCAGGCCCACCACACGAGACATCCTCTGGCCCACCTCCAGTGCAGCCTATCACCGACAGTGCCAGACCGATCAGGTGAGTGAGACCCCTCCCTCCCCCGGCCTACAAGCAACTCAGCAGTTCCACAAGCCCAGTCTGAAGGAACAACCCATGGGCACGCAGTCCTGCACCAAAGATCACAGCTACTCAGAATGATACAGACAAGGAGCAAAATGCAATCTCACGTCCTGAGCCCACCTGAAACAAATACAGGAGTCACTACCATACAAGAAATTAGGAATCATACAGCCAAAATCTCTGAGTTCATAGCATCTGAAGTAAACAAACAAATGCAGAAACGTATAGAGGAACTCGGATTGGAGGCAAGCTCTGAAGTTAAAAAGGAAATCTTTGAAGTACCAAAGGCTGAAGTTAAAAAACAGCTGCAGAAAAGCATAGAGGGAATGAGATCAGAAATAATTTCTGAACTTGAAAAAGTCATTTCTAAATCAATAGTGACTAAAGTAGAACAACTGCAGAAGGGTAGAGAGGAAATGGAAACAGAAATAACCTCTGAAACAGAAAAAGAAAGGACAACTATAATGAAAGGCTTAAGTAATATTAAAACAGACATTGATAAAAAATTAGAGGAGAATAGAAAATTGATGGATTCTATGACTGAACAATATAAGAAAGAAATAGAACGCCTGAAACAATATCAAAGAGATATACAAGAAAATAAAATCTCAACCACAAGCTGGCAAAACTATATGAAAGAAAGTGAAGATAGAATCTCAGATCTTGAAGACACACTCGCAGCTAGTGAAAAGGCAAGAAAGGATCTCTTAAAAACAACCGGGATGCAGGAATAAATAATTCAACACCTGCAAGATGATGTGAGAATGAACAACGTGAGATTAATAGGAATGAATGAGAAAGAAGGAGTCAATACAAATG